>JACXGM010014253.1:0-22273 GCA_016801145.1 Umbra pygmaea
TAAACCATTGACATCTGTAATAAATACTATTACACATTCTTGAACTGCAATGTAAATTATGTTCTTCTGGATATGTAGAAATATTTACTTTTCTATATTTGAATTGGCTGATCAACATCTAAGAAATAGCAGATTTTAGATTTTAGGCAGGCTATTGGTTAGCCATGAGGATAATGCCCATAGTTAGCCTACTATTTCTGTAGATAGCCTCGTCAAACTACGGTAGTGCAAAAATAGTGACACAAAATAAACCATAGCCTCCTCATTTTATTTAAGGGCATGAACGTGATCATGTTATCTTTCACATACTAACCTGTCGGTCTTTAAACTCCTTGTACAATTCGGGGTGCTTGTCGGCCAAGTGTTTTGCCAGGTTCGAGGTGTTGGCTCACTTTGTTTGCATTTGTTTGTAGCACTGACACAAACAGGTCTCGACTTATAGGTAGCTTATGCCCTCACTGTCAGCAAGGTAGGCAAAGTACTTCCATATTTCACTCCTCGCATCATCTTTTTTCTACTAGTCGTGGACTGGCGACCACAGTAGCACTTGTGCTCGCACATGCAGCCATTTCGCTGTAGTGTTTGTTTGTCACATGACAGCTGCAGCTTCTTTGCTGCGTGCATGAGGAGAAAAAACACAGATGTCCATAGGGAGGCACTGAAAGCGTGCGTTGCGCACACACCAACATGAAATACGTCTCTTACAAATATGGAACTTGGTCATTCTTAAAAGTATCAATACTAATAAATTTAGGAATCGTGACGTTTTAAATCTCAGAGAATCGCGATACTTTTGAAGTATCGGTGCACCGTGCAACACTACTCCTTTGTTGCTCGGGCGGTGTGTTTGGGATCATTGTCATGCTGAAAGACCCAGCTATGTTTAATCTTCAATGAAGGAGGTTTTCACTCAAAATCTCATGATACATGGCCCCATTCTTTCCTTTACATGGATCAGTCGTCCTGGTCCGTTTGCAGAAAAACAGCCCCAAAGCATGATGTTTCCACCTCCATGCTTCACAGTAGGTATGATGTTCTTTGGATGCAACTCAGCATTTTTTCTCCTCCAAACACGACGAGTTGAGTTTTTACCAAAAAGTTCTATTTGACCATATGACATTCTCCCAATCCTCTTCTGGATCATCCAAATGCTCTCTAGCAAACCTCAGATGGGCCTGGACATGTACTGGCTTAAGCAGGAGGACACATCTGGCACTGCAGGATTCGAGTCCCTGGCGGCGTAGTGTGTTACTGATGGTAGCCTTTGTTACTTTGGTCCCTGCTCTCTGCAGGTCATTCACTAGGTCCCCCCGTGTGGTTCTAGGATTTTTGCGCACCGTCCTTGTGATCATTTTGACCCCACGGGGTGAGATCTTGCGTGGAACCCTGGATCGAGGGAGATTATCAGTGGTCTTGTATGTCTTACATTTTTTAAATAATTGTTCCCACAGTTGATTTCTTCACACCAAGCTGCTTACCTATTGCAGATTCAGTCTTCCCAGCCTGGTGCAGGTCTACAATTTTGTTTCTGGTGTCCTTTGACAGCTCTTTGGTCTTGGCCATATTGGAGTTTGGAGTGTGACTGTTTGAGGTTGTGGACAGGTGTCTTTTATACTGATAACAAGTTCAAACAGGTGCCATTAATACAGGTAACGAGTGGAGGACAGAAGAGCCTCTTAAAGAAGTTACAGATCTGTGAGAGCCAGAAATCTTGCTTGTTTGTAGGTGACCAAATATTTGTTTTACTGAGGAATTTACCAATAAAGTCATTAAAAAGCCTACAATGTGATTTTCTGGATTGTTTTTCTCATTTTGTCTCTCATAGTTGAAGCGTACTTATGATGAAAATTACAGGCCTCATCTTTTTAAGTGGGAGAACTTGCACAATTGGTGGCTGACTAAATACTTTTTGGCTCCACTGTATACTGTATATAAAAATAAATACACCAAAAAATATTTGTTAGTACCTAGACTAACAGGTATTTTTTGGTGTATTTTTTTATATAGTTTTGCTACCATTGTCTGAACTCAAACCACCTACAAAATTAGGCTTTGTTCATTAGGAGACAAACATTGTAGTTTACAAACTTCAGTGTGGTAAAAAACAATTTTTTCAGAGACTCTGAAAGACTGACATTCTCCGTCTCCTTGTCCTATTTCTGGGCTTGCTCTCCTTTGAGATCTATGTTACTGCAAACACAAAGTAGGGAATGTTCTAGCTTCCTGCTTCATACTTGTAGCAGTTCTGGGCTCCTCATTCAGATAGAGGAAATGATGTGTCCCCACATTGTCATGCAACCCTGATCTATCAAGCCAGACAAAAACAACCCATTTTATATTTCTGGCTTGTCGTCATCTGGGTCCAGAGTGGAATCCTATTTGCTATGGGTTTACAGTGAATGCACTGTATAGTAAATAGTGCCCCTAATGTAGCCATGTTCTGACCATGTTATTTTATTGCGGTAGATGAGGATGCCAGACCAGTATGGGTGTTTCAGGGTCGGGGTATGGAGGACAAGGTCAGAGTCAGCACCATGATGGATATGCTTCTGTTAAAGCAAATGGTTTACAAGTGCTGGGCGATGTGACCTGATTTGCATATCTAGTTACAATATGTACTCCAGAGCCCATTTGCCTGTCAACATTTCATTTCAAAATAATAGCCCTTGTTTTATTTCATTATAATGAATTTACAATTATTATTGCAAAGCTAGTGAATTGTAACCAAATGCAATTGTATTGTGTGTAAAGAAACAATAAGAGTATGTGATAGCAAAAATGACACATTTAACATGTTATTAATAACAACGGCTTATTAATAACATTAACAAATATGTTCTACACAAATTGATTAAATATATTGTAAGTGTCTCATGTAAAAAAAAACATGAGTATGTTTGAAAATTTGTGTTTATTTTAAAGGGACATTGCACATCAATTGACATTTTTTGTTTACACTCAAAATGTAAATGTGCCCGAGTTAGCATAGAAAGCTACTTTTCATCTGTAGTCCCTTGGCAGGTCAACACATCATCATATTACATTAATTTAAAAAATACAAGAAAGATAAATAGCAAATTAAGAAGAAGAGAGACAAAAATTAAAATAGAAATTAAGCACAATACAAAAAAGGGCAGTACCTAGGATAAAGTAAACCATATATTGATGATTGCAGTTTTGATTGTTTTTAATCCATCTCTTGAGTGTTATTTTAAATGATATAGATGGTGCTTCCTCTGAGTTCAATAGGAAGGCAGTTACAATCATTTGAGGCCTGTACTGAGAAGACTGGCCAAACCTACTGCATCTATACTGTACAACACAGTCTCCCCTGGTGGTGCCCTAGTTGCCCTGCCACTGCTGTTCTTCTGTTGTATGAATTCATTCAGTGGTGGAGGTACAAGCCCATCTAATATTATAAAATGAGGCAAGCATCTAGATAATATAAAAAACTGTTAAAATTAAATAAGTTATATTTAGAAGTGAAATGACAGTGGTGATAGCTGATCGGTCTAGTGTTTTTTAAGTTTGCTTATAGAGGGTTTCTATTGGTTTAAGAGTTGTCATGTTTGCTTGGGACCAGCTTCTGAAACAGTATGATATGTAGGAAAAGATCATGGCATGCATAAAATGTTTGGCTGTCTCTGTGGCCTTGTGTCTCAAGTTAGCCATATTATATCTGCTGGTATTAGCCACCTTTTTATCGTGCTTTTTAAAAAGTTAACTTAGAGTCTAAAATAATACCAAGTTATTTAAAATCAGACAGCCATTACTTTTTCTTTTTCAATAAAAACATCAGCCTACTGTGCACTTGTGGATTTCTTACATAAGAACATACAGACAGTTTTGTTAATGTTAAGATATATGACCTTTTAGCGAGTCAAACATTGCTTCAGTTAGTTTAGTTGCAGCCTGCTGTTTGTTTTTGGTGTGCAAATAAAGAACTGTATCTTCTGCATACATTTGTATATTAAAAGATAAACTGAAGATAATTCATTAATGTACAGGCTAAACAAGATGGGGCCCATTACTGACCCCTGGGGTACACCAATATTAGAGTCAAGGTAGGAAGAATAAGAATACCAATATTTACATTTCCTGCTAATTTAGTAGGACTCCATCCATTTTATGGCCTTAAATTAAAATAAAATAATTTTGACAATAGTGTTTGGTAATTCACAGTGTCAAAAGCCTTTTAAAGGTCCAGAAACACTGCACCTACTATACCACCATCTAATTTTAGACTTTTCAAAGCGGAAACGGTTAGCTGTGTCTGTGGAATGGTTTGTGCGAAATCCAAATTGCATTGGATGTAAAGGGGTGTGGCCAAAGTTTAGATGTTTTTTCGGCTGTTCTGCTACCCATTTTTCTGTTACTTTGGACATCACTGATAGGATACTAATGGGTCTTACTGCATAGTTGTTACACTACAGTAGTTCAATCGGCAAACGTTACTTGCTAGCTATTTAAGATTGCCAAAAGTTACAGTGGTGAGTTTCTAATTTTACACATAAGCACAATATATTTATATAAAGCCACAACTATAATCCACTGACGCAGGGTATCACTGACACAGACTCCCTGCCCCCAGTGGTGTAGCACGAAGTTCTGTGTGCATTCTCTCTTTATTCTCAGGTATTAGGACCTCTCCACTAGGTGTGCAATGGATAAAAAAACTCATGGATCGGATCGTTTCTCGGATCGGATCATTTTTCGGATCAGCAAAAAAAATACAAGCCCAGTCTGATTAATTGCTTAAATGCCATGGTGATAAGCGGTTGTTTTGCAGCTTTGGTTTTCACTCCTGTCAGTGAAACACCGAGGTGATGTCGCTTCAAATGCGTGGCCATGCTTGATGTGTTTCCACTGTCATATCGCTTTCTTGTGCCACAGTGCCTACACACTGTCACTGTCACCTCTTTCCTTCATTATATTTAACAGGGAAGCCGAAATGCTCCCATACAGGGGATTTAAATGACGCGGGGCGTTCGAGCTCCTCCGTTCCTCCACTCGCCATGACAATACTGTGAGCGGACTGAACATGCGCACAACTTTTTTTTCAGAAATCAATAGATATTGATCCGAACGGATCACGAATCAATGACCATCCGTTGCACCAGTACTCTCCACACTTACTACCCCTTTTCTCCCTGGGACGATGCCACTGCCTGTCCCCATTGACATCCTGAAGTGATACAGTCAGACTGACACACTGGAAATGTGTTACATATTCTCGACATTTTATAGCTAATCTTTGGTTTTGTGCACACATGTCAGTGAGACCATGTGTGTGTTTCTATTTGTGAGTAACGCACATTTAGCTTAGAATATATATTTTTATAGCCTGGGAGAACCCTGACGGACTTCCGTCAAATTTAGATTTGCTCTGCAAGTCAGTCGGGCCAAGAGCCCATTCAAGCCCATTTCCAATTTTTCCAAATCGAGGCACCAATCACAACCGTTGAGGCGGGCTTTATAAGATGACGATAGCGCAGCTATATACTGTCATTGGTTAAAGCAGACAAATACAACGATGGCTGCCGCAATGGAACATCCGGAATATCACTAGTTCAATATCACTCAGCTATCACGTCTGTTTTAAGCGATTTGAATATTTCCTTTTTGTTAAAACCAAGCACTCGAAGATGTGTGAAAAGATGTTGTCGCGGTCTTGCCTACCCGATTCGGCAAAAGTCTGATATCCAATTGCGCCACGAGGCACTTGAGCGACGTCCGTTGGTGATGCCCCTTTGGAAATGGGCTTTGAATGAACCTTGCCCAGACCCCCTCTCAGTTACAACTAGGCAAATATTTTTATATTTAAGTAGTTTGAATCAAATTTACCGATTATGGAACATGTAATGTGATTTATGATTTTACTACTGAGACACAGAGAATATAACCTAAATGTTATAGAGAAGCCAATTTTCCTGCAAAACATTTGCAGTTCTCCTGTCTAATAACAGAGAGGGAATGGGGTAATTAAATGCATTGTTTTTTACATTTGCAATTGCCTTGTTGCCCTAGCAACTTGGACACTTCCTAAGGCCAAGTTGCCTTGCCGCTAAAATAGGGCGGTAACGTACCTTACAGTACTGGGTGCTATTCGCAGTTCACACATTAATCAGAATACATTGTATTTATTGTTGGCACTTTTCCAACTTTGTGGGAGTAACGTGAGGAGGAGATGTACACCTACACGGCAAGTCATCTTGGTGATTAATCATCATGGGAAAATACTCAGATTCATTTACAGACAAAACTAGACTCTAATATAGCTAAATGTCAGTCTTGCCTGTTCTTATTGTTTATCTGAGACATGTATAGAGTGCACATTTCATAAAACAAACTTTCAACTACGTGTCAGGAAACAATAGTTTTGCTCGTATGGAAAGTCAAAAATGTAGCTTTGGGGCAATGCATGTGCAAATTGCATGTTATAAAAGGGTTTTGTAAATGTTAGGTTTGCTGGCAGGCTTCACGATGTTACGTTGTCCATATAGTAGTTCGGCTGCAGAGGCAGTTGTGGAAACAAAAACAACGGTCTCCTAACTGTATTCAAGCAGCCCTATCAGCAGGAACTGATCAGACCAGATAGACTACAACAGTGATAGGTGTTTATAGCTGCAGGAATGCACCCATCTTTTGCCAATTTAACAAACAACTGATCTATAATAACTGTTTTCAATATTATTTTGCACTGTACCGAAAACATACCATACAGTGACCCTCAAACTGCATTACTGTACCGTGGGTTAGGCACACCGTTACACACCTACCCTACATTCACAAATTTCCCTCCCTATCTGCTATTGTTTCTGGTTGATTTTCATTTAACTGGATTGGCTCCGTAATAACCTGTGACAATCTATGCTGGTTGGCAGCACTAAGAAGCAATTAATAAAGCTAGTCACCCAAATGGATGACAGAAACAACAATTTGTAAAGATTTCCTCTTTCAGGTGCTAATGTCATTTGTCTGTGTGAGGTATGACTTGTGAATCAGTGTCTGTATGTAGACATGCTTCTGTATGTGCATCTGTCAGTGTATGTTTCTGTCCCAGAGTTGGGCCAAACCCTTTATTAAAAACACCCTATAAATTTACTACCAAACAGATGGTTCTGACATAACGTCACCGTGACTCTTATGTGCCTGTTTTTGTTTGTTTAGCTGGAGACTGTTCCATTCCTAATTGTTAGCAAGCACACACACGCTCACACATTCTGGCACACACACACACACACACACACACAAACTGGTGCTGTTGAGGGGCTGGCTGACGCTTGACTGAATGAATGTTTCAGTGGTCTCCACTTTAAACATGTTTACGTCTTAATCAGTAGCACAGTAATGGCTGTGTTTGTGAGGTACTGATGACATATTGCTGCAGTTTAGGATGGCATGTAATTTCCTTGGATTAAGTCAGTGTATGGTCACCAACTACTTTGTTGAGGGAAGATGAACAATTCAGTCAGTTAAGTTCATTGTCACGTACCGGTAAATATTAAGCAGACTCCAATGTGGGAGAGAGAATGAGTTACTCAGAAAGGAAATGACTACCTGACATGGACACAACTTGGCTATTTTTGGTCAAATAAACATCAAAAGAGAAAGTGTCCTCATCCCCAGGCTATTGATCACACAGCGCATATCAGCCTGGAACACCTTACATTCTAAGTTGGCCTTGGGACCGACGATTGGGACTTTGCCAAGTTACATTTATATTCAATAAATACGGAGGGATTTAAATAGCAGCGTACAGACACATCTTGGGGAGGGTGTAGTAAGAAATTGGTGGTTCAGATTTGTAAGCTGAGCCAATGGCTCTCATTCCGCTGAGTTCTGGCTGTGTTTATATGGAGTATTGAAGGCCAAGTTTGAAGCAAAGCTCCACCAGACCTTCTGTGAATTTGGCCGGATGTGTCTGGAATGAGATTATCCATCAAGTGGCGGTACAAAATATGTTTCTGTCACATGTTTGCGACTGCTGTGGTCAGTCTAGAACCCTGAATGCTGGACTAAGTGCAGTGCTAGACCCAGGCTTTATTTCATATCAGCTGGACACATTTAGATTCACATTCCAGCTAAATGGAAATGAACACCTTGAGGACCCCAAAGTCTATGCACACATTTTGTTTGTGCATATTAGTTCAGCTTTTAAAAATATGCAGCCTTGTATGCTCATCCAGAAACTGAAACACATGAATGTTAACACTTTTTTTTTTTTCTCAACTGATATTTCACTTTTTAAACAAACCATACTCGAACAGGTCAGAGTGAATAATGCTCTCACAGAGCCCAGGCCAATCAGCAATGGTGCCCCTCAGGGCTGTGTCTGCTCTCCAGTCCTCTTTACATTGTACACTAACGACTGCACTAGACTCCATACTGATAATTATATTATTATTCCATCTGCCCCCCCAGACAATTTATGAGTAGTCGGTTATGAGATGGGCACAAATAATAGTTTCTGATCTAACCCACATACTTCCCCCAGAGTTTCATCTTTTACCGTCTGGTAGAGGATTCAGGGTTCCTAAATGCAAGCTAAATTGATATAAACACTAATTTGTGCCTATGTCCATTACGCTTATCAACACTAAAATGTAGGCTGGCTGGGTTGTGCATTATGTCATCTTGCAATAAATAGGGTATTTGGGTTATGCAATATGTAATTTGTGCAATACGTAGGCTATTGGGGTTTAGCAATATGTTTGTCATGCAATTTCTCATTGGATAAGAGCTGTGCTACACTTATTGGGAGAATGCAGCCGACAGGGTTGTTCAATAAAAAAATGCCAATGTAAGTAGTAGTTATTGTGCTTACCATATAGGTACCTGTTTGATGTATTTGGAAGCAGATTTTGTGTTGCATGAGAGTATGTGTGGAGAGATGTGTATTTCTGTATTTTGTTTTGTCTTGTAAAACTGCATAATGGACGGAGTCCAAAACAAATTTCCCTTCGGTGACAATAAAAGTGTATCTTATCTAAATGTTTAATTGTACCACAGGGTGGATGATAATGCTCATCTGTTTTGATTTTCTTCAGTGTACTCCTACTTTTATTAAATCCACAGCATTTTCCCCTAGTCTTATTGATTAAATAATACTAATACTAACATTTTAATGTCTTAACTTTCAAATTTATATTGTATTTTTTTTAAACACAGATATTATTTTATGTATGTTTAACCAACAAAATGATTGTTAAAAATTTGATTATTAAAATATTGAACCCTTTTTTCTTTTCTTTACCATGATACCCATAGGGCTCTGTGACAAGATGAATCAAACTAAACAAAAGATAGGGAGTCTAACTTCAGTGGTCTTCAGTTAGTTGGATAGAACAACAGAAGGAAAGGCTATTTCCAATACATCAATTTGGTTAAGTTTTATGGTTAGAAATTGTGGTGCTTTGCAGTTAGATGAATAAGACTTGGAATGGGAGTAATGAGCATCTGTGTATAAGATAAGTGTGTGTGCTCTGAGTACTCGTTTCTGTGCTCGGATTTGGTGTGGCTTTCCTAGAAGTAGGCGAAGCTACCCAGAATTGGTTAATTTAAGCCTGATGTTGATATAGTTTGCACAGTTTTTGCCATGTGTTTGAACAAAAACTTTGCTCTGTAGCTCAAGTTGGAGGCTGTTCTGTAATTCGTTTCGTTCTGAAAATCGTATTTGGTCCATTCTTTGTTCTACACAAATTGAAACATACAATAATTGTAATGATTTAATTGAGTGAAACTTCAAGGAAATCAGTTAATTGAAATCAATTTATTAGGCCCTAATCTATGAATTTGTAATTACTAGGAATACATAAGCACAGATACCTTTGATCCAGAGCATCCGAGAAATGCAAAGTATTTGACAATTGTTCTCTGGGGCTGCAGTTCACTGAAGAACTGGGACATAATTAGCTTCCGGGAATTGTGTACTTCTCACTGCAACATGGCAGTGCATTATCATGCTGTTTTATCAGCTTTTGTTACTTGGCAAAGGAAAAATTTCTAATAACAGGAATATGAACAAATATTTTGCCAAATTGTAAAGATTTCTGTCTGTATGAAAAGTTTTTAGGCTTTTTTACGTAAGCCTTCCTGTTGTTTATATATTCTTGTGCATTTTAAAATAAATACAGGGGTTGACATTAACATCAATGTCTGTAATAGTCTGTAATTTTACTTGTCCAATAGCAACAACTACTTGTCCGAAGCAGAAGTTTCAAATATAGTGATTAGCATGCATGTCTGTAATTCCAGGAAACAAGCAGTACATATCTCTCCGTGTCACGTCAAACCATGCGAATATATGGAAAAAAATACATAATGTTATCTTTTCTTCTGAAGGATTTTTTTTTAATGGCTAACTCAATTGCTCTTAATAGCATCAATTCAATGTAAAGTGCCATCATCACCTTTACTTCATGGCCTCTTATTATTTTGTAATGTAATTCTGATGCTTATCATTTTGGTCTCACTCTGGCAGGTAGATAAAAATAAATATACCAGTCACTCAGATTATTTAATATGTTTGAAAAAAGTTTTTCAAATAATTTATGTATTCCCTTTCAGAAAATAACATGGTATACTGCTGCATTTTTTTTAACTTTTGGGACCGAGATACCCTGGAAATCCAGAGTTCTCGCGAGAGCACAGTTTGCATTTGCTCAGCAAGTTACTCTGGCACCGAGTCATTCTGCTCATTAACTATGCCCTTGTAGCCGAGCTGCACCAATCACATCGGTGTATCTGATATAGGCGTGCCAGAAGCGTGTTAAACAGATGACGACAGCGCTGCGACCTCGAAGTCATTAGTAAACATTGTAAGATCGCAATAACACCAGTTGTTTAAAACTGCTTTGGCCACTACAATGAACGAGATAGACTTGGCTTTTTGTCTAAAAGAGGGACAGAAGACGGTGCTCGAATTGTTCCTTTTTAGGAAGGAAGTTTTTGCTGTTTTTGCAAGAGTTTAATCTACCAGTTAGCTCCGCCATAGGTGATTAGCGAAAAACCACTGGTGATAGGTCGTAGTTATAACCAATTGCGTACAGTGAGATTTTCTAATGCATACTTGGTGCCGCCCCTCGAGCTGGGTCATTTTCATTACTAGATCCCAGACCCATATCTCCTCCGGATTTGGGTCTGGATTTTTCCAGGCTAGGACCGAGACATATGTAATAGTAATTTTTTTCTGAGAATCTCTGTCACTTGCCATCTTGAATCTGACTATTTTTTCAAGCATTTGCAGTTATAACTGTTATTAACATTCATGCATGTAAATAAAATAGTCAGAAATTGAGTAACATGGGATTAAGTCTCATTATAAAGAAATAATCCTGAAAGTCAATTTCTCTGAAATGAATCTGAAAATGGCTAATTCCCTGGCACTGACTTACTTTCCCTTTTTGAGTGGCATATGCAAATGAATATTTCCAATTGGAAAAAATATTTAATATTCTACTTAAATAACAAAATATTTCTGGGGCTATTAGGAACATTTAACTTTTTACTGTCCTGGCATTTGATTATTTTGTTAACAAAAATACTGTCTTTGTGCCAACATTTGTTGTAAATTCCCAATTCTGGACTACACATTTCCAGGGCAACAGAGATTTGCCCCGGCTTGGCCGCTCTCTATGGCCTTCCTCTCTGTCTCCCCCTACAGGCCTTTCTCCCTAGGTTATATTGCCTCTGTCTCCCCCTACAGGCCTTTCTCCCTAGCTTAGTTCTTACTGTTGTCATACAAAATCCACCCTGAAAAATAGTTGGGTTGGTGATTACTTCTTTACTGTAACATTCTTGCCTTTCACTGCCAGCAACTATTATGTAGACCCTTGCTGTCTTGGTCCCAAATGGTGCACCATATGTATGGATATAAATGTGTGCGTGTACGTATAAATATGTGTAGTTATTTATTTATGACTCTATCATATTTTTCTTTTGGCCTGCCCATTAAGAGCTGTCAACTACAAGTTAAAAAAGCTGTCTGACCACATTGATTTTCATCATGCATGAGATTAAACCACCCGATACACGGGAGTGTTTTTCATACTAAACTCAGTGGTCAGACTAAAAAACGCAATAGACACATTTCAGGCTATCACAAACAAAAATTATCTAATTTGCTAAATCTTGACTACACAAAAACATGTATATCAAAGTTCTCTATTAACAAAACTAAAAATATTATTGCTCAAACAACAGGGAACAAAAAAACTTCAAATGCGTTTTTGCTTGTTTCTAGCATACAAGATGCCAACCAATAATCTTCACAAAATGTTCCCTAAGAAAAGCTCAACCAAAAATAAATACCCACACTAATGTAGAATAGGCAGTGATAGACAAAGGTGGAGAAATCCACACAGGCAAATAAAAAAGCTCTGTCTTGTATTATCTCAATCAGAGATTCCCTCTGGTGCATGTAAATATGAATTGTCCCAGATTAAATATTTTCACACTAACAGTTCAGACACACAGATGAAACACTGACTAACAATATGACTCTAACTGAATAAAACAGTCTTGAAACCGTGTGAAAACAAGTACTTTTACAGAATTATTTTCGGTGGCTAAGTGTAAGTAATACAGTCCAGAGATTCTTCTGTGTGTAGCGCAACTTGCCTGAAACCCTACCCAACTCATATCTAGTGAAATCACTTTATATAAATGTTGTATTAGTATTGTTTTTGTATTTCTTTTTTTTGTTGATTTTTAAAAAATGTTTCCCCCATTTTGCTCCCCTTCCAATTGGTCTTGTACCACTAACCCTGCCTTGTTGGCAGCACCGCAACTCCCAAACACGTTGTTAAGCCGTCCGATACTTTTTGCATTTCTCATCCAACACGGAAGCCTTAAATCAGATAGTGTGGGTAGATAATCCGATCCCAAATCCTGGGCAGCGATATGCCAATTTGCACTGTCTAGTGCTCGAGGTTCCGGTCAAATTCGGAAAAGCAATAGTCAGGCTCGAACCACTGGTTTTTATGATAGCTTGTTCTGCAAGGCAGGGATTTAGCCCGCTACGCCACACGGACCCCGGGAGTATGTTCAGTCACTTGCATTAACTTAATTTGGCCATACACCTTACGGACATGATTTGAGAAAATTACTGCTTTTTAAAGTTATATGGACATTTTGTAATCCTGATTAAGACCAAATTTAAAGCCTAATTGATTTCTGTTTGTGCAACTGCAGTGATCATCAGCACAGTTAACTTTAGGGATGGGAGAAAAAATTGATATGGCAATGTACTCTTTCTGGCAATATTAAAATTGTTTTAATAGTCCAAAAGTCAATTTTAGGTTAGTATAGCTTTTTTGTTATTTAAGCAGTCCAAAGATCATTACATGCAAAGAAATGTATGCCCATCTTTGTATAGAACAAATATATCTGTCAATATCGTCATGACAAAGTTTACTCAGCGGCCACTTCATTAGGTACACCTTTCTAGTAATGGGTTGGATCCCCTTTGGCATTCAGAATTGCCTTACATGTTCATGGTATATTGTGGATTGAACATATTGACATTACTGCATCACACAGTTGCTGCACAACCATGATGTGAATCTCTCCTTCCACCACATCCAAAAAGTGCTCGATTTAATGAGATCTGGTGACTGTGGAGGCCATTTGAGTACAGTGAACTCAGTCATGTTCTAGAAACCAGTTTCAAATTATGTGGGCTTTGTTACATTATCCTGCTGGAAGTAGCCTTCAGAAGATGGGTACACTGTGGTCATAAAGGGATGGTCAGCAACAATACTCAGGTAGACTTTGCCTCTTAAACAATGCTAAATTGATACTAAGGGGCCCAAAGTGTGCCAAGCTAATATCCCCCACATCTTTACACCACCACCACCAGCCTGAACTGTTGATACAAGGCAGGATGGATCCATGCTTTCATGTTGTTTACGCCAAATTCTGAACCTACCATCTGAATGTCTCAGCAGAAATCGAGAGTAATTTGACCAGGCAACTTTTTCCCAATCTTCTATTTTGGTGTGCTACTGCAAATTGTAGCTGCGGTTTCCTGTTCTTATTCTCTGTGAACCATAGAGATGGTTGTGTGGGAACATCCCAGTAGATTCAAAGTCACTTAAACGTACAATATGTAGTTATTGGCCACTAGGGGGCTCTCAATCAAAACAATAGCAAAACATGTCCTTTGATGATGTCGAGAAGTAGCGTTGGATCATGGGTTTTGTTTGTCAATGACAACCTGCCAATCTAGCGTCTCCGGCGGAAAAAATTTCCACTGAAAAAAGTAATGTATTGTTAACATGAATAAAGTTATAATATATTTATGTTTGGCGGTTCCCTGGAACTTAGAGCATTTAGAGGAGTCAAAGTTTATATGACGCCAATGACGGGCATCAAAATGAAACGTCACGCGTCTTCAAATTAAATGACAAATTTCTCTGTTTGAAAGATGATGGAAACATTTGGGATAATGTAAGTACACAACTAACAAATATATATAAAATATAAGTAAAGTGATGTTTGCTTTTTTAATGCAAAGTACGTCTTTTGTTATTGTTTCGGAAAACTACATATTGTACCTTTAAATCACCTTTTTTGCCCATTTTGATGCTTGGTTTGAACTTCACCAGATATGGAAACTATAAATGCAGCCTTTACCAAATTGAATATGTTGCTTTTTAATTCCTGTAGTTTTTTTGTGATTGTACAAATACCAGTAAAACTTTTCAACATGCTGAAATTGACATTGTTTTTCAAAGGTAAAACGGTGCTTAGCCAGCCAGATGTTAAATTGTTAACTATGAAATGCAGAAAGGTAATATTTGCCCTATCTACATCATAGAAATGTGCTGGGTTACACTTTATTTGGAGAGTCTGAAATTCCATCTGTATGTGCTCTACAGATAGTTTGTTGATGATATGACTATCAACAAACTATCAACAAACCATTTGTTGATAAGCAACTAATTGTGTATTTTAAGGGTAGGGGTAAGTTTAGAATATGTTTTAGGGTAATGGTTAAGGTTAGGTTTAACATAAGGGGAATGGTTAAGGTTAGGATTAGGGTTAGGGTTATTAGAGAGTTTGTTAAAATGTTGTTGACATTATGCAGATAATATGTAGAGCATCTAGAGATGGACTCTCAAAATAAAGTGTTACCATGTGCTGTTTTGGGTGGATAACCCATTCAGTGTAATTCTGACGCATATATTTTACACATTTAAATTCAAAGTATACAGCTTGTACAGTTGATTGAATTAATTGCTTTTATTATAGTATTCAATTTTTTTTGCAGATTGTCTTTAGAAAAATAATTGAATTGTTTTGCATGGTCTAATTAAGAGATTTAACAGAATATTGCAGTATTGACTCAAATCCATGCAGAATTGTGACAGTTTTACTTTTCTAGCTGCTGCCATAACTGCTTCTTTCTCAGCAGTGCTTGGATCTCATGACAGTGTTTGAACGTCTGGCTGATGTATCTAATACAGGATTACATCAACCTGTTGTGTTTTATCTTAATAATAATACATTTCTGTTCCAAAGCACAGGCAGCTTGTGAAACACACAACAGAAAGACAGTTATTTGTTTCCATCATTATTACAGTCATTGGCAGACAGGATAGGCAGTGCGAAACCAGCTCACACACAGTTGAACTCAGGTGTGCAGAGCGTGCTTCACTTGTGCTGAAGCTGTTGCACATTTTTAGGAAGAGATGTGTAATCCAAATGGGCTGCCATGTCCACCTCCCTTAAAACGTCCTAGAGTCTACTGACCCTAGTAATTAAACAGCTCCTGGAAAAAACCCACTGTTTCATATTTTGAAATCCATTTGCAGACACTACACAGCTTCTCTGGTGTCACAGTCGAGTAGGGCCTTTCGTTTTTCATTTCTCCCTTACGAACCGGTGCTAACATATCGGGTCTATTCCACTGGAGGCCCAGAACTATTCTGCTTTTCATCCTCTGTTTGCATATACCTGGTCTGAATCAGTACCTTATTAGAAAGTGCTTCGTCCATCCAGGACGTCAGTAGGCCTGGTGTATGTTGTAGTTCAAAGACACAAGCCCTGTGGAGGACACTGTTTAAAAGGAATGCACCACTGGATCTTTAAAACCTTCACAGGCTGCTGAGTCCTGTGTTTTAGGATGAAGGCCTCCGGTGTGTTTCTATGACGGATGACTGAGATGCAGGGTTACAGTAGTTGCCCTGCTCTGTTGAGATGTAGTAGCTATGTCCTGTGCTTGAGTGTGGCCCTGCATCGCTGCGTGGCCGTAGGTGAGAACAGGTCTAATATGTTCATTTCGCCGAATATGGTATGAAATGGTGTGCCATGTGACATGCAAATGGCTCTGATCGCACGAAGACAGACTTGACAGTTGTCTGGTGTTGTGGCAGACGGACCGGTTTGTTGGCCTGCTCAGGGCTGTGGCGTAGTAGCAATACCCAGGGTAAATGCAGGGTTGTGTGGTCGTGGCTGCTGCTCACCGCTCAATGGGAGTGAGGGGGTGGGGACCTAAAGAATAAGAAAATAGCAGGCTGGCACTGCAGTGAGGCACGGCTCCACCTAGTGGTGTGTTTGTGTACTTCAGAGAGCTTTGCAGCTTCAAGAATGACAGCATTCGTCTGGTAGAAGTACGTAGAATAGAATTTCACCCTGTAGAATGCATGTGTCCCAAGCATAACTCTGACATGTATTGTAAGGAAATACATCAGTTCTGTTACAGCATATACTCAGTTTTATATGATAGAAGTCAGAGAAATGTGAATCTGGGATTTGTTCAGTTGAGGAGACATGGTACTATATCTCCATGACAACCATGAAACTTCTGAACTTAACACATTCTTTAGACCATAATGGAGGAAATGGGTGAGACCCAAGTTAGATGTTTGCTGTTTGCATTCAATGTGCTTAAAAAGCACAAAACATACATTCTTGTAAACACTGAAATAACTGTTTTGTAATGTGTTTGATCAAGACTCAAATGTAGACCAATGTGCTCAGGTGTTTTAGTAAATAGAAAACTAAACTAAAATGTATGTGATGAACAGAAGCACCAAAGCACCTGCCTTGTTGAGATAATGTGCATGTGTTTTTCACCTGTGGTTTTAAGCAGTAGCCTACACATTTTAAGCAGTAGCCTACACATTTTAAGCAGTAGCCTACACATTTTAAGCAGTAGCCTACACATTTTAAGCCTACATTGTTTTTTACTATGTAATTTATTAAAACACATTACATGTTACAATTATTTTAACAAAATGTGTACCAAATTATAACTTGGTTGATGTAAACATAATCTTTTTTAATGTGTTTGAGCAAGAATTTAGCTTCTCATATCTACATAAAATGATTCAGTAATGAAACCTTGAATGGTACAGAAATTGGTCAAGTGTGCAGTTTAACACATTTATTTCTCTCTTAACCCAAAGTTGAAATCAGAACATAGGCACATTTGGAACAGGTCCTACTTCCTTCTGCTCCTAAAAAAGCTTGGGTTCACACATTTTTTCTTCCCGTCCTGTGACGTACCATGGTTAACTGGTAACCTCCCCCTTTTCCTGCAGCTCCACTCCCAGACAGGATGCTGGCACTTTGTCATCTTCAACCCAGGCCAAAACCGGGACCCACAAGATCTGTCTGGTGTGTTCAGACGAGGCGTCTGGCTGCCACTACGGGGTTCTGACATGCGGAAGCTGCAAGGTGTTTTTCAAGAGGGCAGTGGAAGGTACGCTGGCTAAGGGTGAGATAGTAGGGCAGCTGCTGCTGTGGTGGCGCCTGTGGACACACTTGGTCATGATATAACAGAAAAACGGCGCTGAGTGTATCGAATAAAAAATCTGCCTGTTATTTGTTGAATGAAAACACAGTTGGCATTTGCAGTTTGTCCATTTAAAGCTTGCTTACATATCACCAGTTACCTCAATGCCGCAGTTTATGATATGGCTAGTGTGAGTAGCACGGACATCTGACTTAACATGAAATTGTGTTTTTATGAAAGAAAAAGTAAATTTCAGCAAGGAAAGAAAAATGTGTAAAATCTGGCTTTTCTTTAGATGCCTGATACCTGTTGTTTATTATCAGCAAAATGGAATTGTATGAGTTTGAAACCCCGGTCCACCACACTCATTGTTGAACCTGTCTAATTAACTGTGATTAAAGGGGAATCATTGTCAAGGCTAAACTGATATATTAAACATTGAACCTTTTCCCAGATACACATTTTCGAGCGATTTGTTTTCTCTCTGGTCTAGGACAGCACAACTACCTGTGTGCCGGGAGAAACGACTGTATCATCGACAAGATCAGACGGAAAAACTGTCCAGCCTGCCGCTTCCGCAAATGTCTCATGGCTGGGATGAATTTGGAAGGTAAACACAGTCAGAAGGCTATAGATACAAAACCCAACATTACTTAACGAATCATGTTATAGATTAGCTAGTCTGATCCAGACCACACAAACCTTATTTTTTTTCTCTGCCCCTTGGCCAGCCCGTAAAACCAAGAAGCTGAACCGTTTAAAGGGAATGCAGCAGCCCAACACAGTGGAAAGCAAACCCACTCCCCTCCCAGAGTCCAGGTCTCTGGTGCCCAAGTCCATGCCCCAACTCATCCCCACCATGCTGTCCTTACTGAAGGCCATAGAGCCAGAAACCATCTACTCAGGCTACGACGGGACTCTGCCCGACACCTCCACCCGCCTCATGACCACGCTCAACAGGCTGGGAGGACGACAGGTCATATCAGCCGTTAAGTGGGCCAAGTCCCTGCCAGGTACATTTCTGACGAGGTCCATAACGGTCACCTTGACTCGTATACTGTATGAGCCATCAAATGGTCTAAAACGTGTTTAATTTCGATTAACATTAAAGCATTTATTTAAGTGATCTTTCCATAAAGTGCTCGATTTAATTCCATGATTAGTTATTGGTTGTTTGGTTTTCTAATGTTTCCTGGAATTGTATTTTTAAATGTGCTTTATACCGGGCTCAGATCTCAGAATGATTTTTCTGTAGAAATAAAGGTCAAATCTAAATATTTACAAATGGGCACATGGTTTTCCACAATGCTTTTTTTCCCTATCTTGGGTTCTCTCTCCCTCAGGGTTCCGTAACCTTCACCTGGATGACCAGATGACCCTGCTGCAGTACTCCTGGCTCTTCCTCATGTCCTTCGGACTGGGCTGGAGGTCCTACCAGCAGTGCGACGGCAACATGCTCTGCTTTGCTCCTGACCTTGTCATCAACGAGTACGCTGAATTTTTTAAAATTTTTCATGAGATGTGACACAAGTTAAGCTACCGCATTAAGATTACCATGGTAACTGTCACTTTTTTCAGAGAATATCTGGCACTTGTTATTACGGCTGTGCGATGTCTGGTTTTACACGTAGTCAAATGGACATGTCAAAATATCGACAATCAGGGAAGTACTGGGACAAAAACTCAGCCCGGGACTTTGTGATGGAGCGGGGGGGGGGTTTGGTGACACGGCACTGTCCGTTGGCACACACACGATGTATCTGTCGCTCCTCGCGTCCGTCACTCACCCTCTCGGTTTCTCCGTTGCTCATTTAAATATAGGGTTCACCAAAGAACTCTCTCTCATGATTTCGCTTCTGGTGCTGCAGCCAGGACTGTAACTGGCCGATCAGCCATCAAATTAAAATATGACGGCCCGTAATTGACCGGCCATTCGGGAAAACTCCCGTCCCTGTCGACAATGTAATCGCCTTTTTATCTTTGAAGTTTGCATTTATTCTATGCGCTACGAGGGGTGGATTGGCAGGAATAATGCACCTACACTGACGCACATTAATTAACTTAAATTAAACACTGCAAAGGAATATATCTGTCAGATACACTGTAGCTGTAAGAATGCATTTAGGATGTGCAGAACCCAGTATATATATATATATATATATACACACACAATGAAATGACTGTGGAAATTCCCACAAGTCTGAGAATTTAAATGTATCATTAGTTTATTGACTGGGTGTGCTGAAATGGGACTAATAGTGTAGCTCATTCAACAATTAATGTTTCAACATTGTTCTTTAGCATGGCAAATAGAAAAATACAGCATCGTCATTTTATACAACTTGTTGCCCTGCCAGATCCAGTTTGACACGTTGTCGCTAAACTATCATTAAACAAGAGACACTCGCATAGAGTGTATAAATAATTATTACCCTTACCTTATAAAAACTAATAGGGCCATATTATACTGTATTAGCCTTGTACATTATTTAGTAAATGTACACATTATTCTGGCTGCTTTTTCTGCCTATATGTTAATAAATAAAAAATATAAATGTTTTGGTCTGTTTTTATCTAATTCATCAATTAATCAAAGAAATAACATTGAGCCCAAATTAGACTCTCAAAGATGGACATCAGCCATTGTCAATTGCAACCACGTGATGATGTCAAAAACTATATTTTGTAAAAATTTTACTTAATATAATAATATAATAATATTATTATTTTACGTTTGAAAATATATATCCTATTTATCGTTTTCTACAATTTACTACATTTAAATGAAGCCTGACAGATCACCTTTATTGGGAAAAGGTACCCGCCAGTATGTGAAGAATTAGCGGCTGCTTATTTCCCACCTTGTAAGTGACGCAATGTGCAACAACATTGACCCAAATAATCAATGATGAAATTTGTTGCCCACTATTTTTATAATTAATTTTTATCAATTCCATTGATTCGTTGTTGCAGCACTAGCAATAACACACAGCCTTTATGTGCATACGTTAGACTGCTGTATCGATGAAGTAATAACAGTGAATGAGCAGTTGCACTGTGTAGAACAACGTGCAGTCAGAAGAGTGAACAACTGCAAATATTAGCTAGCCAGCTTATACTCTTAATCTGCAAGAAAGATACCTTTTTTGAGAATAAGTCAAATCGAGGAAACAAATAACACAAACACTCACATGCACCTATTTCATGTAAAAAATACATGACTAATTGCAGATTAATTTGCTCAATCATAGTACTTGTTAAATTATGATTTTTTTTTGCAGTCTGAATTCTACTTGTCCAAATATTTTTTTTTACTTGCATTAATGTCGGTCCCTGTGGTAATGTGCTTTTTTATTATGTTTTTATTAAACCAGTAGAGTAGATTAATTAGGGTTGTACTCCAGGGAGAAGGACATGGTCAGTAAAATGTTCTTTGCCACGCTCTGACATGATGATGCTGACCTACACAGCTGGCCTCTGTGACATCACCACTGACACAGCCATCTCTCTCTCTGTCTCTCTCTGTCTCTCTCTGTCTCTCTCTGTCTCTCTCTGTCTCTCTCTGTCTCTCTCTGTCTCTCTCTGTCTCTCTCTGTCTCTCCTTGTCTGTAGGGATCGCATGAAGCTGCCCTACATGGCCGACCAGTGTGAGCAGATGCTGAAGATCTCCAGTGAGTTTGTGAGGCTGCAGGTGTCCCATGACGAGTACCTGTGCATGAAGGTGTTGCTGCTTCTTAGTACCGGTATGTTCCAGCCTGTCACGCTCCAGTCCATTACCAGAGCCAGGCCAAACTTAGGATCCTGAATATTGTTCCTACTCTAGACATATAGCAGAAGCTCTGTATCTGTAATACTAATGGGGCACTATCATGGCTGCCATAGAATGTTCTATAAATGTATCCTAATGCCCAACTCTGTAAATAAATGTCTGTTTCCTGAGTGATGGCAGTGAGTTCCTAGCTTTGTGCTCCTGGCATTTGGGAAGTAAACGATTCCTGTTTGATGTTGGTGTATTTCCGCTCTCCATTCTCATGACATAATGGAGGATAGACTGCAGTAGCAGCATGCTGGGTTATTTAAGGCACATTTCCTGTTGGTTTCCTTCAGCACCAAAGGGTTGTGTCGTTTAGGGAGGTTACAGGAACATGTTCTCTGTCCAATGCCAGAGGATGCTCTGAAGTGACACACGCAGACAAATGTTGATGAGGTGCGTCTCTCCCCAGTGCCAAAGGACGGTCTGAGGAGCCAGGCGGTGTTCGATGAGATCAGAATGTCCTACATCAAGGAGCTGGGAAAGGCCATTGTCAAGAGGGAGGAGAACTCCAGTCAGAACTGGCAGCGTTTCTACCAGCTCACCAAGCTGCTGGACTCCATGCATGAGGTACACCTGCTTCCTCTCCACCCTCCTGAGGCACCCTGCTCTCTGCCTACCTGCCAATGACACACACACACACACACACACACACACACACACACACACACACACACACACACACACACACACACACACACACACACACACACACACAC
>JACXGM010014254.1:0-22271 GCA_016801145.1 Umbra pygmaea
TGTGTGTGTGTGTGTGTGTCTGGGATGGACAGGAAGAGAGAGACCGCAAAGTGTTCAAATGTATACCTCAAATTTGCAGCACATTCGCCAGGAGACTTTCTTCATATGTCAAAAATCTCCTTCAGATATTAATGTTAAAAATGTAAGGAGTAAAAGTAAAAAGTTGGCACAAAAATAAATAGTAAAGTAAAGTAAAAATATCTGAAAAATCTACTTGAGTACAGTAACAAAGTATTACTTCCTATCTCTGTCTGCCTCTGCCTCCTAATGTTCTGTAATAAAAAAATCATAACCCGCCCCCTCCAAGAAAGTGTCCCAGGTTCATACAGAGTTTTTACATCCCATGCTTCTTTACTGTCACAGCATACAGTACAGGGACTGAGAGGGATGTTGTGGCATGGAACTGAACGGCTGTATAAATTGTATTGTATAATGGACTATTTGTATTTGGTTTGAGTTATGGGACTTTGGCACCACCTTCTGGACACTAAGGGTTAATTGTACTGTGACACTTGATTATCCTATTATTCAAAAGACTCGGTTGATTAGATGTGACTTTCCGCACACCAGTGGGTGGTTATTAATTAAGTCATTTAAATACGTTGGTGTTTCATAAGGTGGTGTGCATCATTGAGGATTCATTTCCCTGTCTTGGTTGTACTACAAGAGCTTCTACTTTTACTCTCCCATGTTGGCATTACGATAGTATGCTATGAGTCTTCATGCTGACTAGATTTAAATATATATTTAGTTCAGATGCTGAGTTTCCGTGATGCGCTACGTTAAGGTGCAGTATGTAATCACTCTGACCATATTTGAAAGTAATGTATATGATGTAACATCTCATCCCAACTGCTACGCGTTAGGTACTGAGAATTATGGTTAGCCTTGTAGAGTAGTGTGTTTTATTTGGGCTTTCACTGTCACCCTATTATATATACAGTATATGACCAAAGTTGGTCTAGCCATTCTTGTTTTATAGCATTCAGAAATAACTCCACTCCCTGCATCACCCTCTCCCATTTCTCCTGTTCTGTTCTCCTTCCATGTTTATTCCTTCTCAATATTTCTGCACTGCATATATTCACACTTTGACTTTGTATTTAAATATTTTTCTGTTTTACATTGGAGAACCGTGTTGCTCTTTCCATAATTGCATTTACATTGATGTCTCACTACTCACGTTGCTCATAATAATTGCACTCCAAACATAACATTTTTAGTACAATTATAATTCGTAGTAGCACAGCTACATTTCCAGTAGCCTTGGAAATGTACATTTACCCTTCTTGTTTTCAACTAATCATAATGCATTATCCTGGATGATCAACATTAACTGAAGGGACCAGAATTCAAAACATTTGGGGATCACAGAAGACCATTATTTTTAAACATTAAGGGCCCTATTTTAACGATCTGAAACGCAAGTATCAAACGCGAAACACAAGTGACATTGTGGGGGGTTCCCGGGTGCTGTTGCTATTTTACCGGCGGGATAAATTACTCTTGTGCCCGACGCAAATCTAAAATGGGTAGGTCTGAAGTAGCTTCATTAGTCATAGGTGTGGTTTGGGCGTAACGTGCAATAAACCAATCAGAGCGTCATCTCACATTCCCGGGGGCGGCGGCAGGGTATGGCTTGGTTGGGCTACAGCCCTACCAAGAATCGTGTTTGCCCCACCTTAGCCCCACTATGAAATATCAACCGTGCTGACTTAGTTGCATTTTTATGTGGTTTCGGTGCAGAGTATGTGAACGGAGCGAAGTGGAAGCGGAGCGAGGAGCGGAGCTTACCCAGTTTACCAGAGTGCAGAGCAATGTTTGGGCGGCCCAGAAGGCTCTCGCTCAAAACCGCTCCAGTATCGCTCACTTCACATACCGTAGTCAGGACAGCCCAATGAGCCTCTACGTGTGTAGGTTACTTGGCCAGTGCGCGTTGTTAATGTGTAATCATGGAGTTTGCTAAATAGTAATAAACTAACAAAACATACAGGTGCAAAATCAAGATTATCTACAAAAATGAAAGGTGAGGTTATATAGTGGTCACGATTAAACAGTCTTATGGAATATAAAAGACATGCCTATCTCTTGCAAGCACGATCACTTACTGCTTGCACACGTGAACAGATAGAATTGAGGTGCATATCTACTGGTTAGACTGAGTTATAAAACCAGCAATTAAAACATTTAGTTCATTCACTTTGTATTACATTATTTTAGTTTTATGCCCACATGGAATCTTTTTTAAATTTGTTAACATTTTAATTTATCTGAAAATACATAGAGAATATTTGTTAAATGAGATTGCACTGTTTTGTATTAACAGTTGTAGCTATACTACTGTACTTTAAAAACGGTTCGTTTTTTCGTGTAGCTACATGGTCACACGTTCATGTTTGTTTTAACAACATTATAACAATTCAAGCCGATTTAGTTTCAATTTTTCAGCAATCGACATACATGGTCACACAATGGATGGGTTTGTTAATATTGTAATATGACTTAAAAAATATTTGGAGCGATTTTGGAGTGTTAACTCTGTTAACTATCGCAGCTTGCGCTCTCGCTCTCTCTCCGTCGATAGTGTGTGTGCGTGTTCACTATAACGAAACATCGCACATTCCCACTGGCAGTTCTATTCTTTTGAAAAGGTTAACAGAACAGAGAAAATGAAATTCGTATCGGATCTTATTTACGCTAGAATCAATCTTAAAAAACTAAATATATAGCCTATATTTTTGGATCGATCTGCCCATCCGTATTGGGTGTGTTTGCGTGTGAGAAATGAGTCAGTCCGACGTGGTATTTGTAGCTACTGGGAATGACGTTATGCTCTACTCTATTGTGCATGTATTCACATTAAAATTCAGACGTTGATTTGAGCCCAACCACTGTGTGGATTAGCCCCACGATAGTTATGCCAAAAAAAATACTCTGGCGCCGCCACTGCACATGCACTGTAAGAGCAGGAGCGCTTGTTCCATGGCGGATTGCTATTATAACGGCGGATTGCTTTAGATTTTTCTTATTACAAAATGTAAATAAAATAATGTCACAAGACATACTTTTGCGATGTTTTTGGCTCACTCTCACTGAATCACGAGGTTATGAATGCATGGTAATATTTTTGCAATCTGCAGCCCTCCGGAGCAGATACGCAGAGCTTCTATTTCTGCCGGATGCCGGAGAGCTCCGCAGCAATTCAGCACAGTATATATGCTGTTATATCGCGCAATCATACGTGAATTCGCGAGGGTCCTCATGTCAGTCACTGTCAGCTGTTTCGCAACAAATACGGACCTGGTGGGTATTGAATGACGGCGGAGCACAGAGCCGATCCGCAGCCGTTACACAGTTGTTGGAAATTTCGTGTGACGCTAAACATTATGGCCAAACATCCGTCCTTAAAATAGCATCTGAATAAAAAGCCACTGACTTTTAACCAGGTTTTTCTTGGTCAGTGGCGGAATTGTTTTCCGGCAAGTGCATTTAGCTGATGCTCTTATCCAGAGGGACATTCCACCGGAGCAACTTAGGGTAAAGTGCCTTGCCCAAGGACACAACGACAATTGGCACAGTCGGGAATCTAACCGGCAACCTTCCGACAAAAGGTCTGACTCCATAACCACTGAGCCATCTGTGCCCCACAATGATTTAACCATGAGTGTGTGGGTTTGATCTAATAGTTAATTAAATGCTTGTTGCTGTCCCAGTCAACAAATGTATCAAGTTGCTCTTTTAGAGCAAGCACTACTTAGGTTCTCAACATCACCCACAGCATACATGAAACTGCAGCATAAAAGCAATGCTATGCATACAGTCTGTGGAACTGTAAGCCTACAACTTCGATGCATCACACTGGCAACATACAGCTCAAGAAGCTGACAAAGGTACTTGTCCCTCCGCTGAGAATCAATTTCTTTCCTAAAGATACTCATAAGAAAGCCAACTGGATTTGCTGGTCTCTATATATTTTTGCTTCTCTTCGGGACCTTCCCACTATCCATGCACCGAGATCCACGGGATATTCTAAGAATGGTGATGCTGTTTTCAATCGAGAATTGTTTGGTCAGTGGGCGGTGGTTTCCTTGATGTTGATCTGTTATTTTACTTTAGCAGGTTAGGTGTGCAGCATAAATTTTACCACCATGGTGATATAACCCAGTCACAAGTGAACCACCGTTGTGACACTGAAAACCCAGGCTTCAACCTAAAGTTAGCTCACTAGCCTGCTTCGTGGTATAGGCCTCTGGTCAATTGTGGTCATCAAATATTTATATCGTTTAACCATAACACCAGTTTAGCCATTGTTTTTCACATTATGAAAATTGATGTTAAACTCAATTTAGGGCTGTACCATAGAAAGTATTTAGGTAAATTTACATTTTAGTTGTAGCAGACACTCTCATCCAGTGCGCTCACCGATGTCCCTTGGATTTGCTCTATGACACTGTTGATAAGCTTTATGTCCATCCTGCGTTGATTTTCGCTGAATAGTGACACAAACCGTAAATATTATCATGACCAGACTAATCTGTGTCATTCATCAGTCAGAAAGTCGGGTCTTTTGTTGCTGCTAAGATCTGTACCTGGAGTGATCCCATTTATCAGCAGCAGGTCATCAATGTTGGCACCATTAAAATGATAGTATGACTTGCTTTTTGGTTTAATAGAATATGACAGTGTTATAGCTTATGGCTTATTATTTCTGTTATTTAGAAATGTATTATAAGCTTAGAAACGATGTCAATAATTTAGGCTTTAAAGCAAAACAAATGGCAATTTGATGTTGCTGGAGAGAAGTGAGTCTTCACAGTATGTTAAATCAGACTTCATCGGGAAGTCCGCGTGGTGTAGTGGGCTAAGTCGCTGCATTGCACGACAGTCTGCTTCATGACAGTCACAAGTTCATGCCTGACCATGGGTTCTCTGACTTTCCCTGGGGCTCCTGCACAAGGCAGCACAAATTGGCATAAACTGAGATTTGGGATAAAACAAGATTTGGGTTAGATAAATCAGATTATCTATCCTGCCACGTCACTCTCCAGCGACTCCTTCTGTTCAGATCGGGTGCCTGTGTGTTCAATCGCGGATGTATAGTCAGTGAATGTAATCATCCCGTGCATGATCTGACTAAAGGATTCCGTGTTGGATGAGCAGTTCAAAAAGAATCCACAAGTCAGTGACATGTGGTTGGATGAACCATGTGCATGCCCTTCGCCATCTGACAGATCTGTCCAAGGAGTTGCGGACCTGCCGACAAGGCAGGATTAGAGGATTCCCTTTTCATACTATATGTTCCTTATGAAAAGAGGATTCAAATAGAAAAACGCCAACACTCTGTACACAAAATATATATTTAAATTGTGTTCTGCCTCTAAATTGCATTTTGTGAAGTACTGAGACCAATTTATCCACATATTATACATATATAATTTATATTACAGCCTTATTCTAAAATAGCTTACTTTTTTTCTCTTCAATTTTATAATGCCAGGTGTTTAGAAATATTAGAAAATATATGAATATATACAAAGCCTTGGATGGAAAGAAGCATTGAGGTGTTGATGTGTGAGGCTTAGAAAGCAGCCTATAAGTCAATAGGGTACATGTCTAGCCTGAAGCAGAACAAATAATACAGATTATGCAGTAGAATAAGGTGGCTAAACAGAAAGTGCATGGATACAACTGCAGGTTGGATACTAGGAGGCTGTGGCAGAGGTTCAACACAATCACAGACTACAAAAATAAATCAAGTCATGTAGTGCATATCAATGTCTCCCTTCCTAAAAAAACGGAATTCCTTTTTCACGTTTGAGACTCAGTCCTCTGAGCAGCCCAATGGTGTGTTTAGGGATAGCGAGAAATCTGTCTTGGCAGTTGTCATAGAGCCCTAATCACCAAATCTGGACCTTTATGCCAGTTCCACACAGTTTTTTCACTGCAACCCTATCACCTGTGACTAATTTATACCTAAGGGATGAGGTCGAGGCCGGAGCGCCAGACAAACTTAAGGTTTGTATCTGCTGTAGCATGTCCTGCATCATGGAGCAAAGTGGCACAAGCTGCTGTTAATGAAGATCCAGGCGTTGAATATGGTCATCGACCACCTGGGAGATGTTGGTTGAATTGAATGCTGCTAGATCAATAGTTTTAAATATGTAATTATCTGAGAGTCACAGGTGCGCAGATCGTGCTGGGTGAGGTGATGTGTTCAGACCGGTTAGTAAAGCGCGAGTCCAATCTGCAGGTGCATCAGTTAAAAAAGCAATACAGTTATTTGAGGTATCAATGGGAAAAATCATTACGGCATATTCCTCCCACGGATACGTTGCATTTACAAAAAGGGACAGGGTTGGTGAGACTGCTGACAGACAGGGAAAGACAGAAACTTAAACAGATAGCTGCTCAATGCCCCCAAGGCACAGAGTCTCAATTATTACAACAGAATTGAATCTGCACCTCTGTGACCTAGTCTCAACAAAAACTGTGTCACAAGCTTTACAGAGCTGGAATGAATGGCAGTGCTGCCATTCCGAAACCGCTCTTATCCAAGGCCAATGCACAAAGATGCCTAACTTAGTGTAAGGAGCACAAAACCTGGACCCCTGAGCAATGAAAAAAAATAATATGGTTTGATGAGTATTCTGCCAGACCTTTCCCTATATCTGGGGGTGGGGTATGTTTGGAGAAAGCCAAAGGATGCCTTCAGCCTACAATATCTGCTGCCAAGTGTTTAACATTATGAACATGGTTCTTGAAGAATGGTGCAATATCCAATATCCCACTGAACACAGTTCAGGACCTGTATGACAGAATTCCAATAAGGACTGCAGCTGTTCATAAGACAAAGGGTGGCCCGACTCCTTATTTGGTCAATGATATTAATATTAGATGTCTCCGTTACCGTATGTTGACCATCCCATGTCATTTTTGTTTAAATCCATAAACATTGTTGCATGCTATTAACAAAAATTTGTTTATAGAAGCATTTATTTT
The DNA here is from genome assembly GCA_016801145.1 of Umbra pygmaea. NCBI lineage: Eukaryota > Metazoa > Chordata > Actinopteri > Esociformes > Umbridae > Umbra > Umbra pygmaea. The sequence goes on from JACXGM010014254.1 coordinate 7,000, forward strand.
GTGTATTTTCAATATCATATTATTATAAGCACTATGGCCTGGGGAAGGATAGAAAAATATTGTTTGCAGAAAGTGTACAGTAGCATGCTGGATTTAAACATATGCTGCAAAAGCACATGTGCCCTGGAGGCAGTGCTGAAATTATATGTATATTTTTTCTTAAATCCCCATTTTCTTCCCCCCCAAATCCCCACTAACCCTGGCTTGTCGGAAGCTGTGTGGGATGGCTCATCCAAGCACATGTCTCCCAGCCGCCGATACTTTTCACACTGTTCACCCAACATGGAAGCCTTAAGTCAGATAATGCACGGGATGGTTACGTTCACCAACTATACTGTTACGACTGAATTTACATGCACCCAATCTGCACACAAAGAGTTGCGGGAGAGCAACGTGGCAGGAGAGTTAATCTGACTTATCTAACTCAAGTCCCGAGCAGCGCTGTGCCAGTTTGTGCTGCCTCATGGAGGAGGCCCGGGGAAAAACAATGAACCCATAGTCAGGCACAAACCTCTGACTATCATGACATAGACTGTCCTGCAATGCAGCGACTTAGCCTACTACTCCACGCGGACCCCCGAAATTGGAGTTTAAACCTGGCCCCTCCAAGCTGGAGAGCTGCAGAGGGCTGCCTAATGTCTTTAAGTCAAATAATAGGAAAAGCATAAAGATTTTACTTGGTTCCTTAGTCTCTAAATACATTTATCAATAGTAGATCAGAAAAAAGTCAGATGGCTCAGTGGTTAGTGAGTCAGACATGTAGTCGGACGGTTGCTAGTTCGATTCCCAATTATACCTAATGTTGTCGTTTCCTTGAACAAGGCACTTTACCCCTGTTTTTACTGTAAATTGCTCTGGTTAATAAGAGGTATCTGCAAAATGACAAAAAATGTAAACCTGCTGACATTTTGAACCTCTACCTTGCCAACAATAAGGAAAAACAGCAGGCCAGTGAAAAACTTACAACAGGAGGCAGGGTCAACTGTAGGAAAGATGCTGATTCATTTGACCCAGATAAATCAGCAAGGCCCAAAACAACTTGACTTCAGTATCTCCTTGACCGTTTTAAATTGCAATCTGTCAGTCATACATGCAGCTTTAGGAGAAGGTGTCTGGATTAAGCCCCCTGTTTCCTAAAACCCTAGAAACACAGAAGGTGTGTCCAGGGGTGCAACTACCCAGTGTCAGAGGGGTATGCAGCAACAATTTTGGTGCCCCCCCAAAAAACAAATAAATAAATAAGTGTGCCGGACATCATCATGTATGGGCTTTAAATAATTAAGGTTTATTTTAAAGTATATCAGCCACTGTAGGCCTAACATATATTATATATATATATATACACTCACCTAAAGGATTATTAGGAACACCATACTAGTACTGTGTTTGACCCCCATTGCCTTCAGAGCTGCCTTAATTCTACGTGGCATTGATTGAACAAGATGCTGAAAGCATTCTTTAGAAATGTTGGCCCATATTGATAAGATAGCATCTTGCAGTTGATGGAGATTTGTGGGATGCACATCCAGGGCACGAAGCTCCCGATCCACCACATCCCAAAGATGCTCTATTGGGTTGAGATCTGGTGACTGTGGGGGCCATTTTAGTACAATGAACTCATTGTCATGTTCAAGAAACCAATTTGAAATGATTCAAGCTTTGTGACATGGTGCATTATCCTGCTGGAAGTAGCCGTCAGAGGATGGGTACATGGTGGCAATAAAGGGATGGACATGGTCAGAAACAATACTCAGGTAGGCCATGGCATTTAAACGATGCCCAATTGGCACTAAGGGGCCTAAAGTGTGCCAAGAAAACATCCCCCAGACCATTACACCACCAGCCTGCACAGTGGTAACAAGGCATGATGGATCCATGTTCTCATTCTGTTTACGCCAAATTCTGACTGTCGGTATCATGTGGCTCCCTCTACACTTCCACCTAATGTTAGACCTACCTGTTGCCTTCCCCTGTCTTTCTTGATCCACCATCCTCACACCTGAATGAAATAAACTCACTGTTATTTAGCAGCCTAAAGTCAATTTTTAAATCAGCCTAGTGATGGCATCAGATGGTAAACCAGACCTATTGCATAAGTTATGTTTTCCAGCTTCTCATTTATTGTGCATGCTACCATATATTTACCAGTTGTTATTTTACCTTAATAAAAATTAGATGTCATGCATGGGATTGGAACCAGAGGGTTTAACCAAAATCTAAATGTAACTGACAGCAATATTGGTTTGCATTAAGCTAGCCGAAAACCCCAATTTAGCTGCTAGTGTTAGCAAACACTAGCTAGTCTGTTAACACGAATATTTGCATGCCTTCAAGTCATGTAGCAAATCGATGCATGATTCCATGGTAAACTAGTGTTATTGCATTAGTTATGTTTTCCAGATTCTTGTCATATTGTACATGCTAACTTATATTTTCGAGTTTTCAGCTCAGCAACCTCGGTTTTGCATACTCTAAGCTAGCCATAAACCCTCATCTGGCTGCTACATTCCCAGTGTTAGCAAACGCTAGCTAGTCTGTTACCATGAATATTTGCGAGCCTCCAAGCACAGACGTCACACTTTAAATCCTACCTGTTGCCTTTCACCATCTACTTCTTTAACTGCTGTCGCATCCCTTGACATGCCTTCTCCTTTTCCCTCTTTCTTTTTCTATTTTTAGCCACCGGCCGTTTTTTTGCTTTGTCCCTCTTTTTCCATAGATGACAACTCACTACTTGTACCTGCTCGCTCAGCGCTCACGGCCTTAAAACTAGCCCAATTTGTTTGAGTTGCCACTGAGTAAAAAATTCCAATACTTCTTTCCACTATATATATATAAATGTAATTTGTTCCCCCTATTCTCTTAATTTCATTTACTGTCATTGACTACTCTCCCTCTCTTTCATACACATCACTAGTAGCTCCTCTCATACCTGGCACAGGCTGCACCATAAAGCATAGATCAGATTTATTTATTTAAAGGAAAATGCTGCAACTGTGGTTGTTCAAAAATAGCCAAAAAAAACCGCAACATGCGACCAATATATTTTCTACCGCCAAATTGATTTAAAAATGGCCCAATTTGGCTAGAAAACCGCGGACATGGCAACACTGCTCACGGCGCATTTGCTCCCTCTTCTGTGTCAACATTTTATTATGTAATCTTATGAGATAGGGCGCCTACTCTAGCCTGTTAGTCCTCTAAAATGTTATATAACATTGAACAGAAATTATTTAGAAGCACAAAACAGCAGCTACATATAGAAAATACTATATATATTTTTTGATTATTATTTTTTACCATCGCTTTGGCGCCCCCATGATGCTGCGCCCCTATGCGCCGCATATAGCACATACCCACTTTTTGCGCCACTGGGTGTGTCTTTGGGACAAGTCTCTGAATGTCCTTGAGAGCCCCAGCCAGAGCCCTTAAACAATAGAATATAGAGAGACCTGAAAATGGCTGTGCAGCGATGTTACTCATCCAGTCTGATAAAGCTGAGAGGGTCTGCTGAGTTATGGTAACTGGAGAACTAGGTGTTCCAAGCTTGTAGCATCATACCCAAGAAGACTCTGTAATCACTGCAAAAGGTGCTTCAAAAGAGTAATATGGTTGGAATGCTTAAGCAAATGTGATATTTCTGTAAATAATTACGTTTAATACAAATAATAAATTTGCAAACATAAAAAAAAACGATTTCAGTTTGATGGTGAAAAAATAAAATGTAATCAATTTTAGAATAAAGCTGTTACGTAAAAAACATATGGAAAAAGTGGTTCAAGCCTGACTATGGGTTCTCGAGCTTTCCCCGGAACTCCAGAACGAGGCAGCGCAAATTAGCATAGCACTGCCTGGGATTTGGGATATATTAGTCAATTATCTACCTTGCCACATTGCAAGTCTAATACTGTATCCATTTACCAGGAAATATTGCCTATAATACTGTATCTATTTACCAGGACATAGTGTCTATAATACTGTATACTGTATATCTATATATCTACAAGCCATAGTCTATAATACTGTATCCATCTACAAGCAATAGTGTCTATAATACTGTATCTATCTACAATACATAGTGTCTATAATACTGTATATATCTCCTAGACATAATGTTTATAATACTGTATCTATCTACAAGCCATAGTGTCTATAATACTGTACATATCTACAAGACATAATGTATACAATACTGTATCTATCTACAAGACATAGTGTCTATAATACTGTATATATCTCCTAGACATAATGTTTATAATACTGTATCTATCTACATGCCATAGTGTCTATAATACTTTATCTATCTACAAGACATAGTGTCTGTAATACTGTATCTATCTACGAGACAGTGTTTATAATACTGTATCTATCTACGAGACTTATTGTCTATAATACTGTATCTATCTACAATACATAGTGTCTATAATACTGTATATATCTCCTAGACATAATGTTTATAATACTGTATCTATCTACAAGCCATAGTGTCTATAATACTGTACATATCTACAAGACATAATGTATACAATACTGTATCTATCTACAAGACATAGTGTCTATAATACTGTACATATCTACAAGACATAATGTATACAATACTGTATCTATCTACATGCCATAGTGTCTATAATACTTTATCTATCTACAAGACATAGTGTCTGTAATACTGTATCTATCTACGAGACAGTGTTTATAATACTGTATCTATCTACGAGACTTATTGTCTGTAATACTGTATCTATCTACAAGACATAGTGTCTATAATACTGTATCTATCTACAATACATAGTGTCTATAATACTGTATCTATCTACAAGACAAAATGTATACAATACTTTATCTATCTACAAGACATAGTGTCTATAATACCCTATCTATCTACAAAACATAGTGTTTGTAATACTATATCTATTTACAAGCCATAGTGTCTATAATACTGTATCTATCTACAATACATAGTGTCTATAATACTGTATCTATCTACAAGCCATAGTGTCTATAATACTGTATCTATCTACAAGACATAATGTTTATAATACTGTATCTATCTACAAGACATAGTGTCTATAATTCTGTATCTATCTACTAGGACATAATGTTTTTAATACAGTATCTATCTCCCAGGACATAGTGTATATTATCCAGTATCTATCTAATTGGACATAGTGTCTATAAAGCTGTATCCATCTCCCAGGAGATAGTGTCTATAATACTGTATCCATCTCCCAGGAGATAGTGTCTATAATACTGTATCCATCTCCCAGGACATAGTGTCTATAATACTGTATCCATCTCCCAGGAGATAGTGTCTATAATACTGTATCCATCTCCCAGGACATAGTGTCTATAATACTGTATCCATCTCCCAGGACATAGTGTCTATAATACTGTATCCATCCTCCAGGACATAGTGTGGTTAATACTGTATCCATCCTCCAGGACATACAGTAAAGTCTCAAATACTGTATCCATCTACCAAGATATAGTGTCTACAATAGTGTATCTTCCAGGACTGTGTACATGATACTGCATTTAGATCCCAGGACATGGCGTTTATAACACTGTCCTAGCTTCCCGAACACTGCCTATAATACTATCTAGCTTCCAGAACACTGCCTATAATACTATCTAGCTTCCAGAACACTGCCTATAATACTATCTAGCTTCCAGAACACTGCCTATAATACTATCTAGCTTCCAGAACACTGCCTATAATACTATCTAGCTTCCAGAACACTGCCTATAATACTATCTAGCTTCCAGATAATGTTATACTTGTCTAGCATTTAGAACAGTGTCTGAAATACTGTACTGAATCTATCGTCATACAGTTATTACTGACTCGTTGATATATTGCCTTTTTTGTCCTGAAAAGAAAATGGCTAAGCAATTCAATGTAACACTAAATGAAGCAACAGCAGGCAGAAAAATATTATAGTAAAAACGTAAAACATTTTTGCAGGGGTCCCTTAGATTCATGGAGTAAATAAATCATTACCATGTCATAACAATTAAATTAATCTATGTATATTTTATAAGTATGCATTTTTTGTCTGGGTTCTGAAGCCCCTGGTTACACAAAGGGATATTATTTGTATTCAGTCAGAAGCTGTACAGAAATTGGTTCTTTGTTATTGAGATAAATACTGTGGATAGCAGATAGTAAAGTACACACATAAAATACATCATATATAGTATGATGTCATGTGGAATTTTTTCTGTAAAATAGCCCTTTACACCAACTTGCATTAAACCAATTACATTGTCAGCACTTTGAAGAATAATTACCTGCTTCCCTGAAAAACAGATATTTCTGCTGTACATTAACAGTGTGGGTCTGTTTCTGTTTCAGCTCCCGAAGGATTATAAGGAACCCCAGGAAGCCTTGTTAACACCAAGGCTGTATCTTAAAGTTCAACTACCAACTGCACTCCAAATGTCAACACGCATCCGGGGCAAATCAACAGAGAAAGAAAGCATTGTCTGATCATGAATACAAATGTGTGACTTTTAGCTTCTGGTGACCCTCTGAACTGTTCAGCACCAATGTTCTGTGAAAGACAAACTGGGGATCAACTCTTGACAATTAATACTTTAATGAGATGTTTAAATTGTTTCTAATTGATTGATCGATGATAGATAGCTCTTCACAATGACAATATTCTACAAACATGGAGAAAATAATTTTAAAAGCCATTGTAAAGGTCACCTGTATCTTTAGTAATTACTAGCTAAAAAAGTAAATGGAATTAATCAAAACATATACGTTATTTGTTTATTATTTAGTTTGCAAACGTCAATACAAGTATGATCAATGATTAATTACTGAATTACACTGTTTCAATATAATAGTCTGTTATGCTTATCCATGATTCTACTGTACTTGTACATTCACTTGAATAAAGATCTTATTCACTTGCAAATCACCTTGAATGATCGATCCTCACAGCACGTATGAATTATGGATTTATGGTCTTGGTGTAAATAGACAAATACACATGAAAGCTTTAAAGTATAATTTCTGAGTTTCAGCTTCTTCAATGTACATCAATACTTATTCTGTATAGTAACTGCATACACGATAAGTTAACCTCCAACATAAAGCATGATATGTATCAACACAGTGATGCCATGAAAATGACCAATACTGTTAAGGCATCACACTGCCTCCTGGCGCATCTAAAAACAAGTCTACAGTATAAGCTACAAAAATCCACAAAGAGGAAATGTTGCTAGGAAACCTGACATCAGCTATTTATTCTACAATCAGCAGTAGCCCACGTGCGTCCGTGCTCAGTATAAAGGCAACGGAATCTCGCCCTAGCGTAGAAGCATTTTAGGAGAGTGCTTTTACTGAGAGCTTGGACACGGCTCTGAGTGTGAAAGCAGCCATGTCAGAGCCTTTTTAACCTTGGCTGATCGTAGCTCATCAGCACCTGAATCTTTATCTGCTTGACCACATGACTCCTCAATGTTTTCCGGACAGACCTCACTTTCTCAGCCATTTATAAGAAACATACACAAAATTTAAACCATATATTTCTCAATTTTTTACTATTTCATATCAAGATGTTTCCTCCAGACGGGAGGAATTCTACTGAGCTGATGTGGTTCAATGTGTCTGGGTTAAATGCTTCTCTAGAGAATGAGGAGGAGGGAGAACATCCGTTCCTGATGGACGCCTGGCTGGTGCCTCTTTTCTTTGGACTGATAATGTTGGTGGGGCTCGTCGGGAACTCTTTGGTCATTTATGTCATCTCCAAACACAGGCAGATGAGGACGGCCACTAACTTCTACATAGGTGAGCAACACTGTTCAATTTGCTTTACAGTTACAGAGAGTTTGAACACAATCACTACATCGCATTGTTCTGGCGGAGGTGTTCTTTTTTTCTCACAGTCAAGGTCAATCCGTCACCCAGATATTGTCGTCTTGTGTTGATATTGTGGAACGTGACCTTGGCTGACTCTGTGTAATGTCCCTACAGTATGCATACAGTATGTAATGTGTATGTAGGTCTAGTTTACCATTTTGAAATGCATGTGTTGACTGTACCTTTGAAAATGAATGAATTGTTTGTAGTCGATGAAAAGAAAATTTACGAAATGTTTATAAATGAGAGCGATTGTTTCAGTGTGCGTATGTGTTACAGGCTGCACGCATGGATGTGTGTTTGATATGACTCACTGATATCTCCCCGGGCTGCTTCACTGGCACCTCAACATTCAATACTAGATCCACTGATGAAATACAGACCAATTGATGTATCCTCTCACCCCTTAGTCAATTCAGAAGAAAGCATATTGTTTTACATTTTGTCTAATTGAAATGCAATTAATGTGTTTTATTACAATAAATACAAATCCAAAAGTAAATCAAGTCATATTGTTACTGATGTGTCCCTAGCAGGTCCAATCTAACAGTGGTGAAAAGTATTTCAAAATATATCTCTTTATTAATTTTGTTTTTTCCATTCTTATTGTATTTAGCGTTTAGAATTTTGTAAAATAATTTGCCCCTTAAGCACAGAAAATACACTGACTTGGTGACATGCCTTTTAATTTTGAACAGCAAGTTATCTATTCAAATATATCTTTATGACTCATAAAGATCTATTTGAATAGAAAAAAAGGATGGTTCCACCATGAACGTATTTCAACAATGAACGTATTTCCACAGCAAACCTGGCTGCAACAGACATCATCTTCTTGGTGTGTTGTGTCCCATTCACAGCCACCCTCTACCCTCTCCCTGGGTGGATATTTGGGGACTTCATGTGTAAATTTGTAGCATTTCTTCAACAGGTAAAACATTACATTTATATTACGGTACACTGATTGCCTTTGGTCACAATAATATACATGTCTGTATTGAACTGCATCATACAAATGTGTTTTTCCTATTTCTTTTCATTAATATTTGTGTAGCATTGCCCTCAACTGAAACCCAGATGAATTTGTTCAATCAGCCTGAATAAATATATATTTGTTTCTAGACTGTACACAATTTCATTAACAAGAATGCAGTAGGGATGTTGCAGTGGCATTTTATTTATATTTTTTTAACAATATAAGCCACATAACATATTATTTTTACATTAAAGCATTACTAACCTTGCAGTAATCTAAATTCAATGCCTATCTGGAAATGTTTTTGTGCAAATTTGACAACAGAAATGAAATTCCTGAATATAATCAGTTCTGACTCATCAATGTAATCAACGGTTCAAGGTGAATCACTGTTTACATTAAAGTAATTTTTCTTTAAGTAAAGTACTAAGAAAATCACTACATCAGGCTTCTTGCAGTTAACCATTGCTTTAATCAGGTTCACACTGTTAAAACAAACCTATTGGACAATCACTGGAGCTCTGGGCGTAATTAAACTCCAGCCTTGGAATATATGAGGATATAATCTCAGATGACACTGACCAATTTTTACATTTCAGCACATATTGTCAGCAAATCTGCAGAATGTTTTCTACCTGACGACAAAACTACACATCACCCTCAGTATATCAAGGCTCAATGGCTCAATGCTAGATTAGTCAGTTATCTGACCATCAGATGTGATTGACGCATTTCATTGTATCACTGAATTAATTAAAAAAAGGACATGCCATTGGAAATCTGTCTAACATGCATTAAACTGGGGTGATGAAAGAAAAGCCCTTCTTTACATTTACAAAACAGAAAGACTGAAAACACAATGCTTGTGTAATGAAACCATGAAAAGGACAGCACTTAGCCTGAGATCTGTTTTTCTTCATATAACCCTAATGGAAGCAGTAAAATTCACAGAATAGTAATAAGCAGAATAAAGGCTAAATGAAACACCCAAGGAGGTTTTTATTCTGATTATGGTGTAAAATACTGTATGTTTGAAGACTAAGCATTTGAGTGTTTTAGTGTAGGTAAAAGGCTGGATCAAGTTAATAAATTACGTAAATTACGTAGGCTTTGATTTAGCATAAGAACATAATGGAGAATATTATTAGTGGAAAAGTGTAAGTCAGAAAAAGTGAAAATGGAAGCAGTAATATCTTTTGGGGCAGTAGGAAATTGGACAAGTACATTACACACACAACCAACATAATGCAAATCATTATTCTAGGATGAATTGAATTTCAATGAATAAAAATGAATGTTTCGCTAATCATTTAATTTGAACCTGTCCCAGAAAATGTATGAATGAATCCAACGCTATATGCTGCTTATAATGTGCATTTGAAGATTATAAAGACAGAGAAAATGTACAGAGAGATTTCATTTGAGTTCTAATATAAATATGCTTGCTCTTTTCAACACTTTGTTATAATTATTTTCCATAATGTTAGCATTAAAGGAAGAACAAACTTAAATGTTAATATTAAACAGCTTGTTGAGCCATAAGGTTGAATGATTATTATGAATAATTTAACATCAAAACCATCAGACAAAATAACTTTTGATAATAATTGTCACGGTCACCCCATCAGGGGAACTAGTTTTCGACATACCTGATTTATCCCCCGTGTGTTAAATGTGTCTTTAACTATTTCCCTGACTTTTTAACACAACTCCATGTCATTATCTGTTTATTTAAGTCTTGTTAGTGTGAGTGTCAGCTGTCATTTATTGTTGCATGTAAGGTCTGTGTTAGTATGTGTTTCTATTTTGGATCTAGAGTTTTGCCCATTATGGATTATTTCTTTTTGTACAGTGCTTTTGTGATTAAAACATCATTTATTTTCACCACCCGACCTTCGCATCTGTCTCGTTAATCTTGCACAATCCACTGCATTACAAAAAACAATTTACACAAAGATGATATTCCGTGCAATGCCTGCTTGTGGAACAGCTACTTACTGCTGTTGACGATTCAATGTGATCAACAAAAAGTGCCACAGTGGGTTAACTGTCCAAAAATATGATTCATACAGTAACTAGTCTATTAATTATTCTAGATATTAATTCTTTAGAACTCAATGAACGAAAGGACTTGCTAGAAAGATTTTTCAAAAAACTGAATATAAGACATTGAGTTATTACATTCCATTGCAGTAAAAAAACTGTAAAGTAGCATGATGTGGAATTGCTTTAGCATTTTTCTGAGTTCAAGTAGAACTTACTGTTTCAAAACAGCTGACCAGTTAATTACAGTTGTGCTCATACGTTTGCATGCCCTGGCAATAATTGTGACATTTCAGCATTGATTTTGACAATATGACGGTTCAAGCAAAAAATCTTTCCACACCTGTGGCATTTTAAATTGCAGTTAGTGTCTGTGTATAAATAGTAAATTAGTTTGTTAGCTCTCATGTGGATGCACTGAGAAGGCTAGATACTGAGCCATGGGATGCAGAAAAGAACTATCAAAAGACCTGCGTAATAAGGTCCTGGAACTGCATAAAGTTGGAAATGGATATAGAAAGTGATCTAAAGCCTTGCAAATGCCAATCAGTACTGTTCAACCACTTATTAAAAAGTAGAAGATTTGGGCATCTCTTTATACCAAGCCAAGGTCAGGTAGACCAAGAAAATTTTCAGCCAAAACTGTCAGAAGAATTGTTCGGGATACATAGAAAAAAACACAGGTAACATCGGAAGACATACAGGCTGCTCTAGAAAAAGACGGGGTGGTTGTTTCAAGGAGCAGAATATGACAATACTTGAACAAAATTGAGCTGCATGGTCAAGTTGCCAGAAAGAAGCCTTTACCTAGCCAGTGCCACAAAAAAGCAATGTTACAACATGCCCGACCACACCGTGACACGACTCACAGCTTATGGCACACTGTAATTTTGTATGACAAGAACAAAATAGAGCTTTATTGTCACAACCATAAGCGCTATGTTTGGAGAAGGGTCAACAACACCTATAGTGAAAATAATACCATCCCCACTGTAAAACATGGTGGTGGCTCACTGATGTTTTGGGGAGGTGTCACAGTTTAGGTGTGGTGTAAAAGGAGAGAGACCAAAACAGGATGCGGTTGTTGAACTTAATGGTGGATAGTCCAGGATGTTTAACAAAAGGTAGAGTAATGGCAGGTGGTAGCGAGTAGCACAACGGTATATATTTAGCAAATAATAATGCTTTATAGACTACACAGTCAGTTACAGAGCATATGCAAATCTCAACTGGGAAAACAGGAGGCATAACAATAATAACTGTAAACCATGCTCTAAAGTGTCACAGATGCTTACACTAAATGTAAAAAGCATACGCAATCTTCAGCTACAGATTACACTACACACTACTTACATATTGGTTTCACATTCTTGGATGATAGCAGAACACGTAACACTACTCACACAGAGAGATAATCAATGCCTGACACCTCCCTCTAGTTTGGCCACCATTTATATAGAGTAAACTATCTGACTAATAGAACACGGCTGAACGTAATCATTAATTAGATCTACAAGATACCAGCCTAACTTATACCTATCCTAGCCATGGCCAAACTAGAGAGAGGTGTCACATGACCTTAAAGGGACAGAACACTATATCTAAAACCAATAATGCAATGCACTGGCAATAGAAAATGGACACAAACATAACTGAAATTACATAATACATAGAAAAAAACTAAACACATAAAGAGTCCGATCTCAGTTCACTGTTCACACCAGCCCGCACTGGACCGGGCTTGATGGGAAGTGAGTGCTAAAGTCATGGGGAACCTTGTGAAAATTGATGGCAAGATGAATAAAACATGTTATTGCTGGCAGACAATTTGCATTCTTCTGCACGAAAGCTGCGCATGGGACGCTCTTGGACATTCCAGCAAGACAATGACCCTAAGCACAAGGCCAGGTTCACCCTCCAGTGGTTAGAGCAGAAAAAGGGGAAGGTTCTGGAGTGGCCATCACAGTCTCCTGACCTTAATGTGACCTAGCCACTCTGGGGAGATCTCAAACGTGCATTTCATGCAAGACGACCAAAGACTTTGAATGACCTGGAGGCATTTTGCCAAGACGAATGGGCAGCTATAGCACCTGCAAGTATTTGTGGCCTCATAGACAACTATCACAAATTACTGCATGCTGTCATTGACGCTAAAGGGGGCAATACACCGTATTGAGAACTGAGGGTATGCAGACTTTTGAACAGGGGGAATTTTGTTATTTTCTTTGTTGATTTGTTTTGTTTTATGATTGTGCCTTTCTGGTATAACCTACAGTTGAACATGAATCCCATAAGAACTAAAAACAAATTGTTTTGCACACACATGTTCTGTAAATATGGTACATCCATTACCAATTATGCAGGGGTTTGCAAACTTTTGAGCACAAATGTAATTAGTGCTCTACAACCATTACATGGTTAAATATATTTTATATGTCAGTGCCATTTGTTGATACTATAATTATACAATGTACCATAAATGCAAGGTAACATTATCACAGCATGGGCTGTATTTATTTTAATTATTATACCAAAAATGACCACTGTAGAATTTTTTTTACTTAAGAGCATGAATATCTAGAAATGAGTGCTATATTTAATATTTTTTCAATTTTTATGTAGTTTTGACTTGATTAAAGGTTTAGAACGTCTCGTGGGGACTAGAGGGACAGCAACAACAAACAAGATGGTGGTGTACGTCCACACCAGAGTGCGGATCGGATTTATGTTTGAGCCCAACCAAAGCCTGACAGTTAAAATCTCATTTTTTTCTCATACTAATGAATGACACATGTAAATTAGTTTGTGTGAAAAGCCCACTTTTATTAAACAACTGTAGGAAAGCATTCGGAAATGTCAGATGAGCGCATCAACGCACATGGGGCAAAAAGCGCATGTTAACTCAGGACCAATCATATAGCCAATTGAGGAAATTATTTCAAACTTTACCCTGGAACATGTCTGTCTGAAAAGAGAATACATTTTTTCACAACCCGTGTGGTACAATCATGGAACAAGCTTCCAGAAGAAGTTGTGCATGCTCCCTTCAATTAATTATTTAAAGAATAGGTTGGATGTGTTTTGCCTGTCAAATGGTGTAATGTATAATCACAAAGCTTGTCAGTAATTTATGTAACTTATTTATGAATTGTGAAAGACATTTTATTATGACATTAATGTGTTTCATGAAAATAACATGTTAAAATGTGATTATATATATTTGTTTTGTGTTGTTTGAGTCTGGAATAAAAGATTTTATATCCTGAACCAGAAATATTTTCAATAGATTTCAACAAATCAAAGGTGGTTGGCCTAAAGGCTGTCCTCCTCTGCTCAATGGTCCTGCCAGCAGCGCTAAAATTGCACTCACTGCTACTGCTGCTAGCTGGAAGGGCAAGGATGCCGCGGGCAAGGACACTAAGCTTCGGGTAGTTGGGTTGCTGATCTCTCCACCAGCCCAAAACATCTCTGTCATCCTGCATTGCATGATTTTGAGTCACATACTGTACATCTCAACTCAAAGGCATCTGCTACAGGAACATTTCCCCACTCCTCAAAGTCAACTTTGAGCCAAATGTAGCTTTCCTGGATGCAGGCCCTTCAGTTGCAGCATCCTCGGTGCGGAGGTCACTGAGCTGTCTCCGAACCTCTAGGTGAAGGTTGTCCCTTTCTTAAGAGAACAACATTCAGATCTATCTATATTTAGGCCAAAGGAAAGTTGCAGTGTTCTTGGAGCTCCACTTTACGCAAAATCCATCTGAGATGCCGCTCACGGATGATGGCTTGATAGGGGCTGTAACGTTTCTCAGTTCCTCTTCCCTGTGAACTACATCTTCTCCTTCCTGGACTGATCAGACTCTGTAACATTCCCTGTTTCCTTTCACAGAGAACTACATCTTCCCCTTCCTGGACTGATCAGAACTACATTTCCCATACCCGGACTCAATCATCCAAATTCAGTACACCTGCTCTCACTTCATCAGTATATAAGACACACACACTCCATTGCCTCTTTGCGAGGTATTGTGAGTATTACTCTTCACTATTCTGAGCATTCTCTTGTATTATTGATATTCTGGTTCGACCCTTTGCCTTTGTTGAGAATTATATTCTATATAATCATGTTTAAATACAGTTTGAACAGGTTAGAATGGTATTACTAAATGAGAGAGTTATATGGATATTAGTTGAGGCCTTTAGGAACATTCTAGGACATATAGACAGACAGGGAGAATGTTCAGGGTCAAGATAAGACTTTCCTTTAGGAGAGGAGACGAAGGAAGCAAGGCCAACAATGACGTAAGACAGAGAGAGCCCTTACAGCCGTATACTATAACATCAGAATAAGCTTTAGCTTATGGCTTAGGACTTATAACTTAT
>JACXGM010014255.1:0-22271 GCA_016801145.1 Umbra pygmaea
CCCGGTTCGTCTACCAATAACAGCATCTCGTGTGAACACATTACTGACAATTTTATAATTTAATTAGTAGTCTATATTTTACTGATAACTTCAACTATGCTAAAATAAATGTTACTGGAATAATTTGAGGAATGTTTCATTTACATAGAACGTGTTGTCTTTCTTAACACCGTATTGCACCTCGCGTGAACTAAAAAATAGATTCCTGAGCAATCGATGACAACACATTCAGCACCTTCCCTTGGGACAGCGCCTTGTAACGTCGTACTTAAGAGGCAGCGTGATAAGAAGCTTCCTAAGGGAGACTTCGGGGAACACACTTAAGAACATAAACAACTTCGGTAAGATATATCTTTTTGAGTCTTCTTAGCTGGCTAAGAGTGAACGTTATCGGGAAACCGGGCCCTGGCCTTTATGGAAGAGTGGCAAGAAGAAAGCCATTTCTGAAAAATATCCATAAAAAGTGTTATTTAAAGTTTGCCACAAGCCACCTGGGAGACACACCAAACATGTGGAAGAAGGTGCTCTGGTCAGATGAAACCAAAATCAAACTTTTTGGCAACAATGCAAAGCGTTATGTTTGGCGTAAAAGCAACACAGCTCATCACCCTGAACACACCATCCCCACTATCAAACATGGTGGTGGCAGCATCATGGTTTGGGCCTGCTTTTCTTCAGCAGGGACAGGGAAGATGGCTAAAATTTATGGGAAGATGGATGGAGCCAAATACAGGACCATTCTGGAAGAAAACCAGATGGAGTCTGCAAAAGACCTGACACTGGGTCGGAGATTTGTCTTCCAACAAGACAATGATCCAAAACATAAAGCAAAATCTACAATGGAATGGTTCACAAATAAACATATCCAGGTGTTAGAATGGCCAAGTCAACGTCCAGACCTGAATCCAATAGAGAATCTGTGGAAAGACCTGAAAACTGCTGTTCACAAACGCTTTCCATCCAACCTCACTGAGCTCGAGCTGTTTGGGCAAATATTTCAGTCTCTTGATGTGCAAAACTGATAGAGACATACCCCACGCGACTTACAGCTCTAATCGCAGCAAAAGGTGGCGCTACAAAGTATTAACTTAAGGGGGCTGAATAATTTTGCACGCCCAATTTTTCAGTTTTTTATTTGTTAAAAAAGTTTGAAATATCCAATAAATTTGTTCCACTTCATGATTGTGTCTTATTTGTTGTTGATTCTTCACAAAAAAATTTCCTTTCATATCTTTATGTTTGAAGCCTGAAATGTGGCAAAAGGTCGAAAAGTTTAAGGGGGCCGAAAACTTTCGCAAGGCACTGTATGTACTATACTGTGCGCTTAACACATAGAGCGGAAGTGTTCGATGCACGGCGGCCGGGCTGCTGAACTAGATATGGGCACTGTATACTTTCGTGTCTCTGTCCTCTGCTTTGAAGATGCATTCTGTTTTCAAAGTGTAAAAATGCCTGGAACTGTGGACGCGTGCACCTGCAAGCGTGTGCGTACGCTCCCCCTAACAGGTGCAGTGCAACCGACAGTGAAGCACTGGATCAACATGCCAGTGTCTGGAAAGGTGATGACCTTTGTGATGGTCTGTCAGTAGAGCGAGCAGGGCGGGCTGCGCAAAGCTCAGCGGGCCAGGTACAGTCTGACACGCAGAGAAAGAGAGGTCATTAACATGCAGCCAGATACACAAGCTATTGTCAGACTGAGTGGCCGTATAATTCTCTACTCTGTCCTCGATGCCCGGACCCATTTTATCTGATGAATGTTCAAAAGCAAACGACTTTGCCTTTATAGTTTATGACTGAACTCTTCTTTTTTTACCAGCTCAGTATTACTCACGTTTAATTTATCTGCTTTTATCATTTAGTTCAATTAAATAAATTGTGAGTTCATAGCTCCCTCAGGGCTTATTTTCATCACTGTGCGCTAGCGGGGTTCATTCAGAGAGAATGAGGCTACACCGTCTGGATAGCATGGTACTGCTGCACTCACATCTACTAAACGATTCCACAGACTGAATACACCCATGATCATGGGCTCAGTTCATCCCTACTGTTTTCACAACAAAGCTTGGTAGCTCACTGCCCAAGAAAAACATTAATATAAAATGACTCTAGCCTAGGCATTGTGCATGATAAGCCATAACAGACACCCTGCAGAAAATATAACAGGTGGATGATGGCCTGGGAGAACACAGAGCAATGCATGATAGCCTTAACAGTTCTGATTGTCTCAAATAGACAAAGTAAGGTTGGCATGTTATGCAAAACTCTGATTGGTGCATCAGCTGTGGTGGCTCAGATCTGCCTTCATATAAAAAGACAAGCAAACAAGTTGTCTCCCTGTCTCTATCTGCTCCCCACAGGAGTTTTACAGTGTTTATTTAATAGTGGAGGTTCAGAAAGAGGTATTACTGGGGGAAAACAGTACAGAGAACTGTCACATGGACAAGTTCCTAGGGAAAGAGGGATGTTGGTGTCATTCTATATGAGTAACTGACTGATGAACAACACTAATCTAATTCAAGTGAATGAGCCTAATAATAAAGGTCTTATCATTTCATGGCAGGATTGCTTTAGGGCATAAACAAAACAATTTACATTTAGGGATGGTCATGGAACAACAGTATCATTCTTGAGCAAGTGCACAAGGGATACTGACAGTTAAAAATGAAACATTTTGGAATGCCCTAGTTAATGTGCATATCTATGCTTTATTAAACTGGGGTGGAGATTAGCTTTCAATTCCATGTATATGAGGCATGGCCAGCATCCTCTACCTTTGCGCAAAGCTTATTGCTAACTGATATCCCACGTCAAATATGGCAGAAAATATAGCATTTTTAATACCTTTTTCCAAATTATTGAAAGATACTGTAGTTTTACGGTAAGAAAATGGCAGCTGTGGTGGCCAGTACTTTACTGTAATAAATACGGTACAACATTTTCCACTATTACAGTACAAGGATATTAGAACTGTTGATTTTACAGGTAGGTTCTGTATTTAATTTTATATTTTACAGTTTTACTGTAAAAATACACATTCTTACAATGTTTTTTTCTGTGAAAATGCAAATTTTTACCTTTAGGTAAAACAGTGTTTTAATGTGAATTTAACAATCTGTAATATAAAATAGAACTTGTATATAACATTAATCCAATGTACAGTCATATGCAAAAGTTTAGGCACCCCTCACAATTTCCATGATTTTATTTATAAATATTTGGGTGTTTGGTGTTTCATTTTGATCTATCAAATAACTGTAATGACACAGTAATATTTCAGTAGTGAAATGAGGTTCATTGGATTAACAGAATATGTGCAATATGCATCAAAACGAAATTAGACAGGTGCATACATTTGTGCACCCTTGTCATTTTGTTGATTTGAATATCATAGACAGGTACATACAATCATGAGAAAAGGTATTTAAGGTGGCAAATGCAAGTTGTTGTTCGATTTGACTCTCCTCTGAAGAGTGGCAACATTGGGGGCTCAAAACAACTCTCAAATTACCTGAAAACAAAGATTGTTCAACATTATGGTTTAGGGAAAGGCTACAAAAGGCTATCGCAGAGATTTAAGCTGTCAGTGTCCACTGTGAGGAACATAGTGAGAAAATGGAATACCACAGGCACAGTTCTTGTTAAGGCCAGCAGTGACAGGCCAAGTAAAATATCTGAGAGGCAAAAGCGAAGGATGTTGAGAACGGTCAAAAACAGCCCACAGACCACCTCCAAAGACCTACAACATCATCTTGCAGCAGTTGGTGTCACTGTGCATCGTTCATCCTTTCAGCTTACTTTGCACAAGGAGAAGCTGTACGGGAGAGTGATGCGGAAGAAGACTTTTCTTCACACACACCACAAACAGAGTCGCCTGAGGTATGCAAATGCACATTTGGAAAAGCCAGCTTCATTTTGGAAGAAGGTGCTGTAGACTGAAGAAACAAAGATGGAGTTATTTGGTCATAACAAGGGGTGTTATGCAAGGCGGCAAAAGAACACAGCGTTCCAAGACAAACACTTGCTACCCACAGTAAAACTTGGTGGAGTTACCCTCATGCTGTGGGGCTGTGTGGCCAGTACCAGTACTGGGAATCTTGTTAAACTTAAAGGGTCACATGGATTCCTTTCAACATCAGCAGATACTTGACTATAATGTAGATGAATCAGTCACAAAGTTTCAAAAAATATATGACCCAAAACACTGCTCAAAATCTACTCTGGCATTAATGCAGAGGAACAAGTATAATGTTCTGGAATGGCCATCCCAGTCCCCAGACCTGGAAATAATTTAAAATCTGTTGTGTGATATGAAGCGGGCTGTCCATGCTCGGCAACCATCAAACCTAATTAAACTGGAGATGTTTTGCAAGGAGGAATGGTCCAAAATACCTTCATCCAGAATCCAGACAACAATTACAGGCTATAGGAAGCATCTAGAGGCTGTTATTTCTGCTAATGGAGGCTATAATATTGATATGATATATCTGTTGGGGTGCCCAAGTTTATGCACCTGTCAAATTTCATTTTAGTGCATATTGCACATTTTCTGTTCATCCAATAAACCTAATTTTACTACTGAAATATTACTATGTCCTTCAGTTATTTGATAGATCAAAATGAAATTGCTGATCCACACACACGATTATTTATAAACGAAAATCATGGAAATTGTCAGGGGTGCCTAAACCTTTGCATAGAACTGTATGTTATGGCCCTGTTGTCACAAATTGTTTGATAGTAAAAATGTATTATGGAATCATGGAACAAATGCAAACAACTTATCAATGCTAAAATACAGTACATATTTTCAACCTGTTTTTCTTGCCTCACAATTTTTCATAGCCCTTTCAGCCTTGTCACAACAGCCCTCCCACAGGATGGATCTCATGCTTGCTCCACGCACATTTCGCCAAGCCCCTTGATTATTATCGAAATGCTCATTCAATACGGAAGACTTAAGTGTACATATGTGGAAAGTCTTTACATTTGCAAATTTTACAGTCGTGACTGAAATCACAATCCTCCAACCTGCACACCAGAAGTTGCTCGAGAGGAACATGTCAAGGAAATTGTGTCTGATTACTAACTAATCTATAAGTACTGTTTATTAAAACTAAATAAACCGTGGGTTTGGAGACTACTGTACAGTTTTGATTCACTACATTTTGTTGTGTTGGTGTACTCAATTTATAGTTGGTTTCATTTTTTGGCAATCTAATCACACAGAGTTACCCATAATTACAAAGCAAAACAAATATTTTTAAGGATTGTGACAATTTATTGAAAATAAAAAATGGAAACATCTTATGTACAACCATATTCAGACCCTTTATGCAATCCTTTGAATAAGCACCTTCTTGGGAATGCCTCCAACCAGCTTTGCACTCCTGGATTTGGGGATTTTCTCCTATTCTTTCTCAGAGATCCTCTTAAGCACTGTCAGATTGGATGGGATGGTCAGTGAACTGCAATCTCCAGGCCAGCCACACATGTTCATTGGGGTTCAAGTCAATCTTCATCCCAATCAGAAGACCTGTTCACTCAGGATTCTTTAAGGACCTTTTTTATTTTTCTCTGTTCTTTCTCCCCTGAATCCAGAACAGACTCAGTCCCTGTTGCCGAGAAGAGGTGTTAGCCAGGTGATTAATCTGGTGGTACCTGGTTTTAGCCAGACATAACCAGAGTCAGATTATGGACCGGGCAAATGGGGCCTGGTCCCAGGGGCCTCTAACCATTAGAGAACTTGGGCTGAGAGGCACCGAGGCTCATGAGACAATGTACTGTGAATGCAAAATGTAGATAGACCAATACTTGAATATGTGGACTCTTCAGCCTATCAAGTGCCCCATGACTGCACTCTCTGCAGCTCAACCCACACCAGGGCCATTCTATAACTCATACCAGGCCTGACCCAGCTCCAACCCAAGAGGAAGGTGGATGGTCACAAACTATCAAAGAAAGCTGAGATGCTTGAATTCTTTTGCCAGGTGTGGCCTAAAGCCTCCCAATATCAATTTGATAGATTGGTGGAGGGCATTTCAAGAAGCATGAAAGCTAATTATTATCATTATAAAAATATTATTATTATACCAAATATTCATTTCTGAACTCTTCCTAAGTTAACACATTAGTATTGTGTTTTTTAACCATGAATATTAATTTATTTTCTTCTAATTATTCAAGATCTAACAACACTGCATCTTTTTTGTTAATTTGACCAGTTGTAATTTTCTGCAAATTAATGCACTCAAAGATATTGTTTTTCTTTGCATTTTGGGAGAAATGTTGTCAGTAGTTTATGGAATAGAACAAACATTTTCAATTTAATATGGTACATACAGTACACATCAATAGTAAATCCAGGGTCACTGATGATTTTGCAGTGGTTTCTTATTTCTTTACCGAGCTGTACATTTTTTACGTGATTGCGCTGTAAAATGAGTTTTTGATGTACTATAGTCGGTCTGCCTGGCACTATGTTGATATTTTGGCCCCAGAAAAGTTCATAGTTTGTCTTACAGTGAAGTGATTTATAGTTTGGGATTCAGAAGACTCTTGGCTACAAGATGAATAAATAAAATAAATTTTTCTGAGACATTGCTTTTCGTGTATGATATCATATAAAACCAGAAATAAAATACTAAAATGTATGTTTAATATTTAGTTAATGTTTGTAGAATGCATGTCAACCTTAAAAAACAGTCCTGAAATTACCATATTGGCATGCCTTCAGGTGTTGAGAACCAGTGTGCAATGTTAAGAGGACATCCAAATAGGTCAATAAACACTATGTACATATTTTTACACTATTTCCCCATACGTTTTAACACTAGAACTGCCGTGACGGTCATTTTGACCATTTTGGAATTCATTATTGCAGTAACTTTGAATAAAAATCTAATTCTGCTGGTACCTGACCTTTTCTAAAAGTGTGTAAGATCACGTCACACTAGTTCCACCTCTTCTATGATAGACATTGCCACACCGCAAATTCCCAACACACCTGAATGCAGCACACACAGAAGGTTTCAATCACCAGAATTCTAGACCTGCTACCCAATATCACCAGTATATATACAAGCCAGTTTGGTTTCCTCATTGCGAGGTATCGTTCTATTTTGAATACTAAGCGCTTCTATTTTGAAATTGTCCTGCCTTTTTGAATATTGACCTGTGCTATCTCTTCTGTCTACCGAGATCTGGATCCCAATTTTGTACCGTTGCCTGCAATTACCTGGTTACTGACCTTACTGCCTGTTCCCTTACGACAAGTTGGAATCTGCCCTGTACCTCTGCCAAAGTCTGCAAGTGTATCGAACCTGTTCTGCCTTACCAACGAAACCTCGGAAAACACTCTGTACCTTCGCCTGTAGGACCTGGTGTATCGGACCTTGCTCATAGTACGCTATTGCATGTGCTGTATGGTGATTCTGGAGATTTATTGTCATTACTAAATTGTCTTATAATTGATTCCTGTGTCGAGTCGTTACAAAGTGTCTGTATTTTTATTTAAAATGTTTTTATATGATCAACTTAAACTACTTTGGCCATGCACGGTCATATTGACCACAAGGGTTTTCGCAGCATTCTTTATGTAATTTTTTGCACGGTTGAAGATACATCTTGGTTGCTTAGTGATGATTCTGATGCTGGGGCTCTATCAGAGTCGGAGGAGGAAAGTGACAGCGATCATTCCTGGGTGAAGTCCAGTGAGTCCGTAGGCAAACAACGGAAAAAGAGGCAAAGACTTTTACCGAAGACTTCAAATCCAAATATTCTGGTTACAGTTGATGGTCCCTTTGACAGTGTCAAATGTAGAATTAAACTCGTTAAAATCTACATGTTGGTGTTATTTCATTTTTCTAAAGATATCCTAACAAAATACATGCATCAATATTACAATTAGGCATTTACCATGAGAGATTATAGAGTTTGGATTCTTGCGGTCAAAATGACAGCTCACTGCAATTCCAGTAGTTATGGATTTCTGGCACTTCTACTGTTAAAAACCCAGTCACTCCACCCCCCCAAACGAATATAACCTGTGTTAGTGCAGGGTAATGTCCTACCTCCTTGTAGAAATTTGATTTTGTCATTTTCACTTCATATACATGCTGAAAACGACCCAAACTTGAGATGCAATATCTTCGGCTGCTATGAACCCACATAGACAAACCACCCGTCATTATTTTAAGCAGAACCTGCTCATCCAAGCTGGCATGTACAGTTTGGGTGAAATAACGCTTTGACGCTATCAAGCGTCTATCAAAATTTGTGTGAGTTCGGGGGGGCTCCGAAGACACTCGTGCCCAGGTGCCTCATAGTATATAGATCAGTCTTTGGACATAACACTTGGCATTCATTCATTTTGGTTTCATCAGATGAATGGATCTTTTTTCCTCATGCTCTCAGAGTCATTTAAGTGCTGTTTAGAACACTCCAGGTGGCTGGTAATATGCTTTTTACTCAGGACTGGCTTCTAGTCATTTTACCATAAATGTCTGATTGATGGAGTGATGCAGAGACGGAGTCATCCTTTTGGCAGATTCGCCCATTCCTGCAGAGAAACTCTGAAGTCACCCTCTTGACCAGTCCCTGTTTGTCCCAGATTCTTTGACTGTCGGATGGCCAGCTCTATCAAGAGTCTTGGAGGTTCCAACCGTGTCATTTCACAATGAAGCAGCACCTTTAATTTGAATATTAAAGTGGACTAACACACAATACTTATTTACTGAAACCATCTAATAGCAATTAGGCTTAACTATCTTGCTCAGAAGTTTCACCTGGGTGGATCTGGTTTCGAGAGTCAGATACCCTAACGACTGGGCTTACATCTATGCTGTGATTTTATTAAATATATTTCTGGTAGCTGTGGCAATACATGTTCATAACATGCAAGTTCATTTTAATTACAATACTTTGTTAAATAACCTAGCTAAGCTTACTTTAAGGGCTAT
This sequence comes from Umbra pygmaea, assembly GCA_016801145.1. Taxonomy (NCBI): domain Eukaryota; kingdom Metazoa; phylum Chordata; class Actinopteri; order Esociformes; family Umbridae; genus Umbra; species Umbra pygmaea. The sequence continues at coordinate 8,958 of JACXGM010014255.1, forward strand.
TAACCAAACTGGAGAATGCAAAGTTCAGCTAGCTAGTCCTGCTTTCTTGCTAAATGCTGAATATCTCTAAGAGTGCCCCCTCCTGGAGGGTTTGAGGTGGTGTTCCAGCCACCTCCCACTCTATGTTTTGTGTTCTGCTTAACCAGACATCACATGTTAATTTCCTAACCAAGACTTTTTCTAATTTCTCTTGGCTGTTCACAGCCAGTTCCAGTTTACTCAATTTTCTTACCCAATAGATCACCTTGTTTCTTGTTTAAACATACACAGATGGTGTAACTTCTGTCATTAGTACATGTATTTTAGTTGCTGGTTTGGTGTTGTGGTTTTGTGGTTCATTGTTTCTGTTACTACAGTGCATCTGGAAAGTATTGACAGCGCTTCACTTATTCAAAATTTTGTTACACCCTTACACCCTGGTCAGACAATTGCGGCAGTGCAGTTTGGTATGGCAGAAACACATTTATTTTCAATAGAACGCTGCATTTGGCTTGCATCACTTGTGTTTTGTGTGATGCTCCCGTTTAAAAAATTGAACAGATGCTTAAAATCACATGCTTTGGGCACACCTACTGTAGCATGGAAAAGGGGTTTTATTGCATATATATGCATTTAGTTTTTCATTAGGCTGTTTGAAGTAGAAAAAAGGTATTAGCACATTTTGTAGGATTATATATTTTTTGGTAATTGAAAATGTTCTATGACAGCTCATTTGGCCTACTCATTTAGCCAATTATAATATCTTCCCCAAAAGTACAAGTGGGAATTGTGGATTAATTAAAGAGATAGATGAGATTACAGCCCCTTTCCAAAATGACACTCAACATTGAGAAAAGCATTTGTAATCCTGCTGTTGTACCTGGAGGACGAGCCCCAATGACCAGCTGCCAACAGGCAAGGTTTGTAGAGTGGATTTGGAGAAGCGAGCAGGCTGGGGAGTGATATCGGCAGAAGTGTCATACAAACAAGGTCTTGCAGTGAGAATGCATGCCGAAAGTGTGTTGCATGGCTACGTGAAAGTTTATACATCTGTTAAGCATTGCCGCAATCGGTGTGTTTGAAATCTTAGCAAATTTATTATTAATAAAAACAAAAAAAACACAGCCTCTGCTCAATACTTTGTTGAAGCACCTTTGGCAGCAATTACAGCCTCAATTCTTTTTGAGTGTGTTGCTACAAGCTTGGCACACCTATTTTTGGGCAGTTCAACCAAGCTCAAACAGGTTGGATGGGGATGTCGGTGCACAGCCATTTTCAGATCTCCTGAGATGTTCAATCGGGTTCAAGTCTGCGCTCTGGCTGGGCCACTCAAAGACATTCACAGCATTGTCCTTTAGCCACTCCTTTGTTATCTTGGCTGTGTGCTTAGGGTTGTTGTCCTGTTCGACCTCCAGCCAGAGGTCAACCTCGCTCTCTCCTGGCTGCTTCAGTCTCCATCCTCTCACAAGCCCCTTAAATTTATTGCTGGATATTAGTGCATAGCCATTTCAGACACCAGTACACCACTGACCTCTCCCTTGCACAGATGAAGAAAGGCTAAAATCTGATTATATTCTCCCTTCCTAACACACTTGACCCTGTCCAATTCACCTATCACCCGATAGATCCACAGGGAAAACACATCATCTTTAATGTAAAAAAAACAATGTTAAAAACAAAGAGCTGATTGTGGATTACAGAATGAACAACTGTGCACATCCATAGCCACAAAAATTGAGAAACTGTAGAGGGAGTCACAAACGTCTAATTGGAGTCCACATCTCAGAAAGACTGGACTGGTCACATCATATGACCACAGTGGTGAAGAAAACCTGGCAGTGAAATCTCAGAAATCAAGAATCCAGAGGGCCCTCAGAGTGTTCTGGAAAGCTTCATCGATATGGTGATATGTACTTTGGGACCTCACAGCCTCATCATAGATGCACCTATGACACCAGTTGTCTCAGGAAGGCAAGGAAGATGATCAACGTTGCTATCCATTCAAGCCACAGCCTTTTCCAGACACGTACAGTGCCTTGCGAAAGTATTCGGCCCCCTTGAACATTTTGACCTTTTGCCACATTTCAGGCTTCAAACATAAAGAAAAAACTGTAATTTTTTGTGAAGAAGCAAAAATAAGTGGGACACAATCATAAAGTGGAACGAAATTTATTGGATATTTCAAACTTTTTTAACAAATAAGGAACACACCAGCCAGGTCCGAGATACTGTTGTGGAGAAGTTCAAAGCCGGATTTGAATACAGAAAGATTTCCCAAGCTTTAAACATCCCAAGGAGCACTGTGCAAGCGATAATATTGAAATGGAAGGAGAATCAGACCACTGCAAATCTACCAAGACCCGGCCGTCCCTCTAAATTTTCAGCTCATACAAGGAGAAGACTGATCAGAGATGCAGCCAAGAGGCCCATGATCACTCTGGATAAACTGCAGAGATCTACAGCTGAGGTGGGCGAGTCTGTCCATAGGACAACAATCAGTCGTATACTGCACAAATCTGGCCTTTATGGAAGAGTGGCAAGAAGAAAGCCATTTCTGAAAAAAGGTGTTGTTTAAAAATTGCCACAAGCCACCTGGGAGACACATTAAACATGTGGAAGAAGGTGCTCTGGTCAGATGAAACAAAAATTGAACTTTTTGGAAACAATGCAAATTGTTATGTTTGGCGTAAAAGCAACACAGCTCATCACCCTGAACACACCATCCCCACTGTCAAACAGGGTGGTGGCAGCATCATGGTTTGGGCTTGCTTTTCTTCAGCAGGGCAAGATGGCTAAAATTGATGGGAAGATGGTTGGAGCCAAATACAGGACTATTCTGGAAGAAAACCTGATGGATTCTGCAAAAGACCTGAGACTGGGACGGAGATTTTTCTTCCAACAAGACAATGATCCAAAACATAAAGCAAAATCTACAATGGAATGGTTCACAAATAAACATATCCAGGTGTTAGAATGGCCAAGTCAAAGTCCAGACCTGAATCCAATCGAGAATCTGTGGAAAGAACTGAAAACTGCTGTATACAAATGCTCTCCATCCAACCTCACTGAGCTTGAGCTCTTTTGCAAGGAGGAATGGGCAAAAATGTCAGTCTCTTGATGTGCAAAACTGATAGAGACATACCCCAAGCGACATACAGCTGTAATTGCAGCAAAAGGTGGCGCTACAAAGTATTAACTTAAGGGGGCTGAATGTTTTTCAGTTTTTTATTTGTTTAAAAAGTTTGAAATATCCAATAAGTTTCATTACACGTCATGATTGTGTCCCACTTGTTGTTGATGCTTCACAAAAAATTACAGTTTCATATCTTTATGTTTGAAGCCTGAAATGTATCAACAGGTTGAAAAGTTCAAGGGGGCCGAATACTTTCGCATAGCACTGTAGGTCCACATGGCGTCAGAAGCATGCTGTTAAAAAACAGACAAAATGGGTAACAGCTACAGTACTATTTCCAGACCATCAAGCTTTTAAAAGGACTACATTTTGGTTGCCCTCTGAAATGGAAATCCCCCAACCCACGGACCACTCCCACCCACACACTATGCTGCACCCTCACCTCCCCATGGACATCAACAAACACCAATACTCACCCCCTTCTACCATCACACAGTACAAAATTGTGTAATGTTTACATGTGTGATCCTGTATACTAGGCTCAATTTAACTTTTCTATATGTACAGTATATATTGTATTGCTTCTATTATACATTGTGTTTTGCAGCTTTTTTTACCTTTTTTCTACTGTGTTGCTGGAGATAAATTAGACTTTTTATACAATAACAATAGATTACATGTTCAGGAATCCTCTGACTTGGATATCATTGTAAAAGGCCTAGGATTATAGCAGCCTCTATTCAATGTATAGAGAGTGATGTGAGTCTGAGATAAAGCTCAGTCACTGGGGACAATGGCCTGGAGATCTATATGCTTCAATGCACATGTCTAGTAAATGCTGCGAGTTATGTCTGAGTTGGCTGTTCCCAAGTAAAACGAGACCTAATTTGGAGTAAGGAAAATGTATTTGCAGGCAAAAGGAACCCATACATGAACAGATGCTGTAGGCTTCTACTAACAAATGTTCAACTAACAATAGTATACTGTATATTAGAAAAGTGAAGAATACTTATTTGATAGAAAGTGATGAGAGACTTTTTTGCTGAATGAGCAGTCAGATTCAAACTCATGCTGCAGCAGTATACTGCAATCAAGAGGCAGTGGCTTATGCTGGGTACACACTAAAAAAAATTTATCTTATAAGATTCTCAAAATGTGAGAGACCACAAACATGAGGACAAAAAATCCTAGATTTAACCATTTTGCTCCTATAGTGTGTGGTGTGCCATGATGTGACAAAGACAGCACACACAAACAGATTTTCAACCAGAGTCCCGAATGTGAACATGCAAAATCTCTCGAAACTTCAGAATAAGCGTGACCAACTCTTCTCCCTGTCCAGTCTATTTTGTTAAGTTTCACACAACACGTTATATAAACATTTGTGCTGTTGCCACAAATCGACAAGCTGATCCTCGAAATCAATTTAACTTTAAGATTCACCATGATTGCGTTTGTTATACTTGCGTCTGCTCTCAGCTTGCTTTCTGACTGGATATTTAGGTATACGTGATAATGTCCAGATTGTGCGCAGGTTTGTCCTCGGGGTTACCCCCAAACATCAGGATATTCATGTTGAATGTTTACAATTCGCGATCGGGGTGGCTCCGAAGTTCTTCCGAGCATGTTTGGTCACTCTTAACACACCTCATACCAAGGGAAAATCTGATAATCTGTAGAACCATCAAGATAATCCGGACATACCTAGGATTATCGGAAGGGGGAAAATCGGCCCAGAATCAGACAGATTATCTTGTGCTGTGTACCCAGCATTAAACCACAGGATCCCCTTTGGCCACTTGTAATTTTTTTTAATTTTAGAACCACCCGCAGTCGGTGGATCTTATTTGTGAACGACTGGCTTGCATTACGTTCGGGACCGGAGTGAACGGATCTTAATTGGGGATGCCGGGCTCGCATTACTGTCCGGACTGGGGGAAACGGAACTGTATCACACAATGGGTTTTTTAGCTGGTCAGTCTGGTCCCGAACGTAATGCGAGCCCGGCATCCCCAATTAAGATCCATTCAAATAGATGTTTAGAACCCTTTTTACAGCTAAAGAACCATTTTGGAACATTCTTGTTTAGGTGTACTGTTGTTTCTTGTTCAGATAGGCACATCAATATTTGGACATTGACTAAGATTTATTTCAGCTGTCTACCACAGCATATCAGAGTTTGTAAGATGAACTCACTTTAGAAATAGCAACTTTGATTCTATCATAGTAGTGCCCCCATCACTCCTATTCAAAAGGCAATTTGACTAAAACTAAAAGTATTTTAAAAGTGGCGTTTCTGTCCTAATTATGCTTTTAAACTAAAGTTTGACTCGGGTACATAAAAAAAGACGTTTGGTTGCATTTTGGCGAGAGTGTAGAGCCACCTCTGTGGACTAGAACAACTCTGTTCCTCCCACTACCATTCCTCCTGAATATGCCCAGAATCCGACATGTTTTTTCAAAAGAATATGCAGCGATTTTTTAACCTCATCGCTCTTGGGACTGTGCTGTTTACCTGCTTCCCAATGTTACATATCCCAAAGGGAAAATATATCCACTCTCATTACCTGAAAGAGGCCATGAATATCTACATTGAAAATCCTCCAACAAAGGTTTATTTGGCCAGCTAATTGCCAATTTTTTTTATCGGCGGTTCATCCGCAACTTCACTGCTATTGCAGCCCCGATCAGTGCTCTGACCAGCCAAAAAAAACTAAATTAACATGGAACGACACTGCTGTGACTGCACTTGAGATTCTCAAACAGCGCTTCACCTCTGCCCCTGTCCTGTGTTAGCCTGATCCTACCCAATGTTTCAGTGTGGAAGTCGACGACTCGAAGGTGGGTGTAGGGGCTCTTCTATCACAGTGCACAGGAACAACGTCCAAACTCCATCCCTGCGTCTTTTATTACAAAAGACTTTCCCCAGCAGAGAGGAATTATGATGTGGAGAACAGAGAATTATTGGCTATAAAGCTAACGCTGGAAGAATGGGGACGCTGGTTGAAGAGAGACCAACATCCCTTTAGAAAGCATGTTGGTCATTGTTTTTTAATGAATTTGATTTCTCTGTCTCCTACCTACCAGTGGAAAATAATGTTAAGGGTGACTCTTGCTCACCAATTTGACCCACCCACAAGCTTGTCAGCCCCGGAATCCATTCAACCACCTTCCTGTGCGGTAGGACCCATACAATGGAAAATTCACTCTGTGATTCACGATGCTCTTCTCACAGATCCTGCACCACCTGACAAACTCCCTTTAAAGTCATGTGTGTCTATCACTGTCCGACCTCAACTTCTTCAGTGGAGCCTCACTTCCTTAGGATCTGGTCACCTGGGCATAACCGGACCCACAGGTCTCCTTTTCTTACGTTATTGGTGGTCCTCCCTCATGGAACGATGTCCGGGATTATGTCCTGTCATGTCCAATCTGTGTACAGTCAAAGAGCAACTGTCATCTGCCAGCAGGTAAGCTGCTACCTCTGCCCATTCCTAACAGACCTTGGTTTCACATGACAATGCTGGCTATACAACCATTCTGGTCATGATTGACCAATGTTACAAAATGTGCCATCTTGTCCCACTCACTCACCTACCTAATTCCATGAATCTGGCAGAATGTGTTTTCCAACAGGTATTCCGCCAGTTTGAGATCCTGGAGGATATACATTGCATTTCAAATGATTATGCAAATTGGAATTAAGTGTCATAAATATTAAATATTTTGTCATGGATGGTATTGTGTCTCCAGGCTCTTTGGATCACTGAAATCAATCTCAGACAGCTGTGATAATTAGTTTGCCAGGTGAGCTCTATTAAAGGAAAATCTTAATTAAGAATGATGTTCCACATTATTAGGCAGATCACAGGTTTCAAACAATATGGGAAAGAAAAAGGATCTTTCTGCTGCAGAAAAGCATTGAATAGTGCAATGCCTTGGATAAGGTATGAAAACAGTAGATATTTCACAAAAACTTAAGTGTGATCGTTGTACTGTGAAGAGATTTGTGACTGATTCAAAGCACAGATTGTTTGTGCAGATAAAAGCGTAATGAAGAAGTTAACTGCCAGACAAATTCATTGGATTAAAAGAGCAGCTGCTAAAATGCCATTACAAAGCCGCAAACAGGTATTTGAAGCTTCTGGTGTCTCTGGAGTCCCGCGAAACTCAAGATATAGGATCCTCCAGAGGCTTGCAGTTGTGCATAAACCTACTATTCAGCCACCTCCAACCAATGCTCACAAGCTGTAACGGAGGTGGCGGAGTCATGCATTTGGCCGAAATCATGGGGAGAGAGCTGGTAGGCCCTTTTAGGGTCCCTGAAGATGTGAAAATGACCTCTGTAAAGTATATAGAGTTTCTGACTGGCCACTTTCTTCCATGGTAAAAAAGAACTGTGCCTTCCATAGCAAAATCATCTTCATGCATGACAATACACCATATCATGCTGCAAAGCATACCTCTGTGTCATTGGCTGGTATGGGCATAAAAAGAGAGAAAACATTGTGTGGCCCCCATCCTCCCTGACCTCAACCCTATTGAGAATCTCTGGAGCATTCTCGAGCAAAAGATACAGTATATGAGGGTGGGAGGGAGTTCGCATCAAAACAGCCAACCGTAAATCTCAGAATTTCTCCCAAATTACGTTCTCAGGAAACTATTTTGAAAACCTAAATTACGTTATATGCCAACATTATTAGGGTGTTTTTACGTTTGAACTGCACATTTTGTTATTAGGCTATATTTGTACTTCAATTACGTTGCTCCGGTACATTTCGTTTAGCGGATTTATGCTAAAACATTCCATACAATCCATAGCGTTCGAAATTATATTGCAACATTCACAGTTAAGGTTAGGTAGGAGGATAGTAACGGTTAATGTTAGGCATGAGGTTACTAACGGTTAAGGTTAGATATGACGTTACTGAGGTAAAGGTTAGAATTAAGGTTAGGGTTGACATTAGAAAAACCAACAATCGCGTGTCTGCATGACGCAAGCAATGTAGAACAAAACACACACAAAGTGCCAGTCTGGATTTGAACTCGTGAACACTGGCATGCAAGTCGCGGATTTATACGCCCATCCACCATCCCCGACCTCCGCTCTAGCAAAAACTAGGCTATTTACATGCTACGTCATGATCTTCATATGTTCATACTGAACATTATTCAAGTGTTTAATTTAGTTCCCTACAAACGTAATTGACCCTTTCATACGTTCATATTTGACATATTTCGGTTTTACAAAATAGTTCCCTCAGAACGTATTTAATGTGATTTAGGGCTGAAAACAGCAGCTCTGGGAGGCTAGTCTGACATCTTGCAAAGAAATTCAAGCAGAAACTCTCCATAAACTCACAAGTTCAATGGAAACAAGAATTGTGAAGGTCTTATCAAAGAAGGGGTCCTACATTAACATGTAACTTGCCCTGTTAAGATGTGTTTGATTGAAACAACTTTTGATTTCAGTAAATATGACCTCCTAATACTGCAAATTCAACAAATGACAATTCAGTTCTTTACAACCTATAAAATATTTTAAAATTCAGTTGTGCAGAATCATTTGGAACAGTGCATTTTGAGTAATTTGTTTTTAAAATACTGTTTTAATTGGATGTTTTTTTCAATGGAAAAAATTTGGTTTATACCCTAACGGTTGTTGACGTGAAAATTATTCTGACTACCATTTGCATTAACTATTTAGGAAAATCAGTGTAAAATATAATTTGTATTATAATTTGGAATGTAGTGTAGTGTTAGATCAGGGCCTCCAATTCACCTCCTGTTTCTGGAAAGCCTTCTGCAACTGTCTGGGTTCTCGATCAGCTTGTCTTCCGGGTACCACCCAGAGACGAATGGACGTAACGAGAGATTGAACCAGGAGATTGGCAAGTATCTCTGACAACAGTGCGCACAACGTCCCCTCAACTGGAGCCGCTACTTACATTGGGTGGAGTGTGCACAGAATTCCCTAATCCATTCCTCTTTCCATCTCAACCTCTTTCAATGTGTTCTCGGCTATCAACCTCCTCTATTCCCCTGGGATACCGAACCCGGATCAGTGATCAGTTACCCCGCCATTATCACATCTCCTACACGTTCCATGTCTCACTCCTCAAACCAGTCCAGTACAGCCCTCTTCATCCACCTGTCACCCAACAGGTCCCACCTACTCCACTGGATGTCAGTGGGGAACCTGCCTATGCCAGCCAAGACCTGCTGGACTCCAGGAGACGATGGGATGGTGCCAAATACCTGGTGGATTGGGAGGGGTACAGTCTTGAGGAGCAGTCCTGTGTCTCTGCACGGGACATTCTTGACCGGTCCCTGGTTCTGCAGTTCCCTCACGTCCACCCTGGTTGTCCCGTGCTGCATTCTCAGGGCAAGCCTCCCCTCAGGTCTTCTTGGCCATCAGAAGCTGCCCGTGGGAGAGAGGGTTCTGTAAGATCAACTCATGAGGCACCCATTAGTTCTTGGATTCTGCTTAAGGAAAATAACAGAACACTACGTACTGCTCAGCATGAACGCAACCCACCCCGAGGTCCCAATCACTCGAATTCTGAACACATGTTTTTTGTAAGTGTGTAGTATTTAGTGCTGTTTGTTTCATGTGTTTCTTGTGAGGTATTGTTTGTAGTAGGTTATGACAGCCCTTGTTTCGAGTTGGAGAGTACCGTTTATCCTTGTTAGTGTACCGACCTATTTCTACCTCCCTATGGACTTTGCCTTTTGGATCTTGAAATTGTACAGTTGCCTTTTTGATCTTTGTGTACCGAACTCTGCCTGCCTCAGTTTTTTCCTTGTAGAAACATGTTTATTAAAAATACACTCTGCGTAAAGTTATTCCCTGTAGCAGTCATGCATGCAGAATGTGACAGATGGTTGGGCATGGATTAAGTCGAGGTGAGCCTGAATCTAGGGTGTCCCAAAATCAAAGCAGTTGTCCTGAATCCAGGAAATTATACTAGAGCAGCAGAGTCTTGGGGTGCCTGATTAAACATTTAAAACTGTTCACAGGGCTTAAAGGAGAAAAAGGTAATTCATTATAGAGCGATGGCAGGGCCGGGGTCAATAAAAAATATGTTTGCGACGGTTCATAACCGACTTTGGGCCAGTAAAATATAACATGCACACATCACTGGTTACAGTCGTTCATGTTTAATCACAAGGCTGGTGAAGCAGATCATAATTCATCTTAAAAGTTGATAAACTATTAATAATTAACATGACACCTGCTATTCTCCTGATGAGCTACATTCTCTAATGCACACCTGATCTTAACCGTTTTAGTAATATAAAATTGAATATTTTTCGCAATGGTAAAACATACAGTGCCTTGCGAAAGTATTTGGCCCCCTTGAACTTTTCGACCTTTTGCCACATTTCAGGCTTCAAATATAAAGATATGAAACTGTAATTTTTTTGTGAAGAATCAACAACAAGTGGGACACAATCATGAAGTGGAACGAAATTTATTGGATATTTCAAACTTTAACAAATAAAAAACTGAAAAATTGGGCGTGCAAAATTATTATAAGGTTAATACTTTGTAGCGCCACCTTTTGCTGCGATTACAGCTGTATGTCGCATGGGGTAAGTCTCTATCAGTTTTCCACATCGAGAGACTGACATTTTTTGCCCATTCCTCCTTGCAAAACAGGTCGAGCTCAGTGAGGTTGGATGGAGAGCATTTGTAAACAGCAGTTTTCAGTTCTTTCCACAGATTCTCGATTGGATTCAGGTCTGGACTTTGACTTGGCCATTCTAACACCTGGATATCTTGATGAACCATTCCATTGTAAATTTTGCTTTATGTTTTGGATCATTGTCTTGTTGGAAGACAAATCTCTGTCCCAGTCTCAGGTCTTTTGGAGAATCCATCAGGTTTTCTTCCAGAATGGTCCTGTATTTGGCTCCATCCACCTTCCCATCAATTTTAGCCATCTTCCCTGTCCCTGCTGAAGAAAAGCAGGCCCAAACCATGATGCTGCCACCACCATGTTTGACAGTGGGGATGGTGTGTTCAGGGTGATGAGCTGTGTTGCTTTTACGCCAAACATAATGTTTTGCATTGTTGCCAAAAAGTTCGATTTTGGTTTCATCTGACCAGATCACCTTCTTCCACATGTTTGGTGTGTCTCCCAGGTGGCTTGTGGCAAACTTTAAACAACACTTTTTATGGATATCTTTCAGAAATGGCTTTCTTCTTGCCACTCTTCCATAAAGGCCAGATTTGTGCAGTATATTGATTGTTGTCCTATGGACAGACTCCCCCACCTCAGCTGTAGATCTCTGCAGTTCATCCAGAGTGATCATGGGCCTCTTGGCTGCATCTATGATCAGTCTTCTCCTTGTATGAGCTGAACGTTTAAAGGGACGGCCGGGTCTTAGCAGATTTGCAGTGGTCTGATACTCCTTCCATTTCAATATTATCGCTTGCAGAGTGCTCCTTGGGATGTTTAAAGCTTGGGAAATCTTTCTGTATACAAACTCGGCTTTGAACTTCTTTACAACAGTATCTCGGACCTGCCTGGTGTGTTCCTTGTTCTTCATGATGCTCTCTGTGCTTTCAACGGACCTCTGAGACTATCACGGAGCAGGTGCATTTATACGGAGACTTGACTACACACAGGTGGATTATATTTATCATCATTAGTCATTTAGGTCAACATTGGATCATTCGGAGATCCTCACTGAACTTCTGGAGAGGGTTTGCTACACTGAAAGTAAAGGGGTGAATAATTTTGCTCGCCCAATTTGTCAGTTTATTTGTTAAAAAGTTTGAAATATCCAATAAATTTCATTCCACTTCATGATTGTGTCCCACTTTTTTTCCTTCTTCACAAAAAATTACAGTTTTATATCTTTATGTTTGAAGCCTGAAATGTGGCAAAAGGTCGAAATGTTCAAGGGGGCAGAATTCTTTCGCAAGGCACTGTATAAAGAGGGAAGATCTGAAGTTGCAAAAATATGATTGTGATTTAAGCTATTTTGAAAAACTTGAATACAAAAGAAATGCAGGTTTTATACAAGTTGAGTGGCAAGCCAGGACGTTAAAAAAATTATTAGCAATGATCGGATTTTGACTTTAGGGTAAATGTAACTCAATACGCTATGTAATTATTAAGGTTATGTAAATATAAAATCATAGAGAACAATTCTAATGTTGGTCAAATAGGCATATAATTATTAGAATGGAATTATACTGGGCCAGACCGCAGGCAAGTTGATAGCACATTTAAATTGTCTGTAGACTGGCTAGTGTCTACTAAACAGTAGCTCTAGAGAAAATGGTTGTATGATCTTCTTGACCTAAAATTAATACATACTAATTAAAATGTGTAAATATATATCAGCTGTCAGCAAAGAATAAACTGTTGCTGACGTTCCCTGAAATTTTCCTTCAATTAAACCCTCACTGCACACATTGTCATTATACTAGCCGTAATTTTGAAACAAACTTAAACAACAAAGTGCTTAAGTTCCACAGCCACAAATGCAAATAAATCATGTGCTAAAACAATTGTGCATATTTGAATCATGTATTAATCTCAGGTCAAGAAGATCGTTCAACCATTTTCTCTAGAGCCACTGTAGCCAGTCTACAGACAATTGGAATGTGACAGCATCTCTCCTGATGTCCGGCAGTGTATAATTCACATTCTAAAAATAATATGCCTATTTGAATAACATTGGAATGGTTTTCTAAGATTTTATATTTACATAACCTAAATAATTAGATAGCCTATATCACATTGCATTTACACTAGTTATGTAATGACTGATTTCTCCAAAGGTAAAATGGAACAATGATTCTTTAATACAGTCCATGCAAAGGTACAGAGGAAATAATCCAAGGCAGAATTATCAAACAGTGCAATAGGTCAAGCCAGAATAACTACATCAAACCACAAGCTAAGGTACAAACAGGAATCCAAGACAGAATAATCAATCAACAAGGCAAAGGGTCAAACCGGAATAACAATAACCCATGGAATGCTCTTCTTCTTCTTCTTCTTCTTCTTCCATAGTATCTGGCAGATCGCAACCGACTTAATGGTGCATATACTGCCACCTACTGTACCGGAGTGTGAGGCCGGTCACGGCCCACCCAATTCAAATTCTCCTATCTAGACCAGTCCCCCTCAGAAATTTAAAAACAGCCCTCGACACCACCCCACCCCCCTTCCCACCCCCCA
>JACXGM010014256.1:0-22270 GCA_016801145.1 Umbra pygmaea
TGATAGATACATACGGGGCCATTGTTTGCGCTTTTAGAGGCGCGCTAATGGAGGGCGGAGTATGCGCTGATTGCGTAATGGGTATCGGGTTTGATAAATACCACGCTAAATGTGGAAGCATAGCGTGCGCAATTACCGAACTCGCATAAACAGACGCAGTGCAAACTGCGCTGGTGTTAGTAAATCAGGCCCCCAGTGTTTTTTTGTTTTGCACACTGGGTTTTGTGCATTGCGCACCATTCCATTCACTCCAGTCCAGAGCGTAATACGAGCCCGTCCTCCCCAATTAAGATCCACCGACTGCGGCTGATATACATACATACATATACATATGTCTGGGCCCCCATTTTAAATATATTCATATTAATAGTATTAAAGTATGTTATTATTAAGATATGATCAATGCCTGCAGTCCTCGTCTTCCAATACCAGATTGTTTTTTGACATTGTGTCTCTAATTAATTGAACAACTATGCCAAGCTATTTTGCCCCAAACTATACTGAACAAAACTAGGAAAGCAATTTCAAAGTAGTTACTGTCTTACAGTTCATATAAAGACATCAGTCAATTGACTGAGGCAAATTCAAAGCATATTATAAACAAGTAACTGATGTTCCAGACCAGTTTGTAAAAATCTGTCAAATTGATGTATTGAATAACAACAAATTCCATATTTACAGTATATGTCCACTGATTCATGGTGCATATGCGTATTCCCGTAAATCCATTGATCTTTCGTTGTTCATTTTTAGCGCGATGTGCAGACAGCATGCTTCTGCATGTTGCAAATTCAGTTTTCCTGACCAGTGAATAATATATTGTATTTAACACAAAATTGTAGATTGGTTGCTTTTCATTTAAAAGTTGAACAATATAAATAGGCTAGCTAGCCGGAAAGTTTTATCTAAAATCACAAGCATTAATGAGTAGTAGTAAATAACTGATTAGTCAACTCACGTATCAGTGTGAGAATTGTTGTTGGAACGAACCATTTCTTAGAGGGGGTGGAGGAGGGCCCATAAATATATACGACAATTACATTTTAGAGAATGTGACTGGTATACAATCTTATAATATTAAAGTATTTAAAAAAATATATAACACCAGGGCACTTTTGAGTCTGAGGGGAAAAGGGTCTATCTGTGCACGTGCCTGGTAATAACAGATTCAACACATGAACTGGTTGCTATGGACTCATCACTAGGCTTCCTCAGTCATTGTATAGGTAAAGCTGCCGAAGTTGATCATTATCCAAAACTGAATTTCTTCTCAGACGAGCATCAGTTTGGGTGGGGGATGGTGTGATTTTTGTTGGGTCAGACCCATCTGCTAGCGATGGGGGGCAGAGACTGAGACCTACATGGACAAATATTCACTAAACAAGCCACTTTGAAATTTTGCTGTTTTCATGAATACAAAAGTTGGGTGACCCTCCCACCAGACTAAAAAATGTTAAGTGACCCTAACCTCAACAATGAATAAAAAGACATGACCCTCCCCTATTTTCCTCCGGTGGTCCCTTCCATAAATACTGAACGGTCCCTTTATAGACATACATTACTGTATAGTGATGTCATACAAATAAATGCATTCTCTTTCCACCCATAGAAAATTCCAAGGGGTTACAAGGTCAACATGTGCAATATGTTTACTTGGATCTTCAGAGCCCATCTTTTGGTAAGTTTGGTTTCCTCACTATATCTCAGCAACACTGACTGAAAACAGGTAAGCCTGCTGTGAAAAAACTAAAATAATCTTTTGCTGCTCAAGACACAGCACATGATTGGAATAGATGATTGGAATAGACTCAGTGCTATTTGGCTGTATGGCAAACAAGAATGAAAGCCTGATAAGCCTGATATTGAGTACTGGGATATGCAGTATGTATGTTTGGTTCATGAATAGACATGTGCTGTAATAAATCTGTCATCAGTTTCTTTTACTTACTTGCATCACTGACCAAATACTGATGGACTGCACTGTAGACTAATACAGTATGTCTATGTCTTGTCCTGCATTTTTCTGCCCTATTCTCTAAAACACAGAAATATATCTCACATTATTTGGTAATTACAGTGTCTTGCGGACGTATATCGGCCCCCTTGAACATTTCAACCTTTTGCCACATTTCAGGCTTCAAACAAAAAAATATAAAACTGTCATTTTTGTGCAACAACAAGTGGGACACAATAATAAAGTGGAACAAAATTTATTGGATATTTCAAACTTTTTTAACAAATAAAAAACGGACAAATTGGGCGAGCAAAATTATTCAGCCCCTTTAATTTTAGTGCAGCAAACTCTCCAGAAGTTCAGTGAGGATCTCAGAATGATCCAATGTTGACCTAAATGACTAATGATGATAAATAGAATCCACCTGTGTGTAATCAAGTCTCTGTATAAATGCACCTGCTCTGTGATAGTCTCAGAGATCCGTTGAAAGCACAGAGAGCATCATGAAGAACAAGGAGCACACCAGGCAGGTCTGAGATACTGTTGTGGAGAAGTTTAAAGCTGGATTTAGATACAGAAAGATTTCCCAAGCTTTAAACATCCCAAGGAGCACTGTGCAAGCGATAATATTGAAATGGAAGGAGTATCAGATCACTGCCAATCTACAAAGACCCGGCCGTCCCTCTAAACTTTCTGCACATACAAGGAGAAGACTGATCAGAGATGCAGCCAAGAGGCCCATGATCACTCTGGATGAACTGCAGAGATCTACAGCTGAGGTCGGCGAGTCTGTCCACAGGACAACATTCATTCGTATATTCCACAAATCTGGCCTTTATGGAAGAGTGGCAAGAAGAAAGCCATTTCTGAAAGATATCCAGAAAAATTGTTGTTTAAAGTTTGCCAAAATTGTTGTTTAAAGTTTGCCAAAAGCCACCTGGGAGACAAACCAAACATGTCGAAGAAGGTGCTCCGGTCAGATGAAACCAAAACCGAACTTCTTGACAACAATGCAAAATATTATGTTTGGCGTAAAAGCAATACAGCTCATCACCCTGAACACACCATCCCCATGGTCAAACATGGTGGTGGCAGCATCATGGTTTTGGACTGCTTTTCTTCAGCAGGGACAGGGAAGATGGCTAAAATTGATGGGAAGATGGATGGAGCCAAATACAGGACCATTCTGGAAGAAAACCTGATGGAGTCTGAAAAAGACCTGAGACTGGGACGGAGATTTGTCTTCCAACAAGACAATGATCCAAAACATAAAGCAAAATCTACAATGGAATGGTTCACAAATAAACATATCCAGGTGTTAGAATGCCCAAGTCAAAGTTCAGACCTGAATCCAATCGAGAATCTGTGGAACGAACTGAAAACTGCTGTTCACAAACGCTCTCCATCCAACCTCACTGAGCTCGAGCTGTTTTGCAAGGAGGAATGGGCAAAAATGTAAGTCTCTCGATATGCAAAACTGATAGAAACATACCCCAAGCGACTTGCAGCTGTAATCGCAGCAAAAGGTGGCGCTACAATGTATTAACTTTATATAGTATAATAATTTTGCACGCCCAATTTTTTCAGTTTTTTATTTGTTAAAAATGTTTTTAATATCCAATAAATTTCATTCCACTTCATGATTGTGTCCCACTTGTTGTTGATTCTTCACAAAAAAATTACAGTTTCATATCTTTATGTTTGAAGCCTGAAATGTGGCAAAAGGTCAAAGTTCAAGGGGGCCGAATACTTTCGCAAGGCACTGTACATTCATGTTTAAGAACCACCAAAAGTGTGAAAAAAGGGAACAAAGCATATAATTATTGCACAGATTTTTAGCCCCCTGTCGGCAGTGTATAAACTATACAGACTCTGCCCACACGAGACTGGCTACAGCCTAACACCCCCAAGAGGATCACCAGGTGTCACAGTTGGCATATAATAGTGGTAAGGACACTTCCGGTAGTACGCATAGTAATCCATTAAACAGTAGTCAAAACTTCTCCCTTGGACACCAGAAAAACCAAACTGCATCAATCATCAACAAACTGCACCACAGGGCTTATAGCAGCTAATAGACTCGGCTGCATGTAATTAGTAATCAGATCAAACAAGCACTTGATTAAACATAATGAGACCTTCCCATAGCTCCTGGTGTCCATGGGGGTGGTGCCTAATAAATGCAATATATACAAAATAAACAAAAATACATATACACTGTATTCCAAATTATTATGCAACTGATAGTCAGTATAATTTTCAAGTCACCAAATGTTAGGGTATAAGTCGGATTTTATTGAACAAACCACCCAATGTAAAAAAAAATGTTTTACTTAAAATGCACTGTTCCAAATTATGATGCACCTGTCTAATTTAATTTCGATGCAAATGACACCACTGACATATTACAGTGTCCTTCAGTTATTTGATAGATCAAAATGAAATTGCTGATCCAAACACCCAATTATTTATAAATGAAGATCATGGAAATTGTCAGGGGTGCCGAAACTTTTGCATACAACTGTATCTTGTTTTTATACCTCGTCCAAGGCAATGCAGTATTTGACGCTTTTCCGCAGCAGAGAAATACTTTTCTTTCCCATATTACTTAAACTGTGGCCTGCTTAAAGTGATGGTTCGGATTAATATAATCCTAAGGTCCTTTGCACCTTGACCTCGAGCCAAAAATGTATTGCCTAGAAGCCGAGTGTAGCAGCCATCAGGCAAGTGTTATTTAAATATACTCTTGGTTAATTGACAACATTTTCAATGCCTTGTTTTATGAGTATAGAACTTAATGTACTACTGTAGAAGTTTGGTACCATTCCAGGAATTATTAGTGGGGTTATTTACGAGATACACCCTTGGTTCCATTAGCCCCTGCACTAAGCCATTGGGCTGATAGCGTTAACTCGATCAAATTAAAAGGGAAAAAACTTAGGGGGGGGGGGGTTGTTTAGTTTGAGGTCAAGATGCTAAGGACCCTATGGTTAAATTTCCCCAAACAATCACTTTAATAAAGTGGAACATCCTTTTTAACCTCTTAAGAATCAGGCTCTTATTGTGAAATTATGCTTTCCTTTAAAGTTTTCCTTTAATTGGGCTTACCTGGCAAACTAATTATCACAGGTGCCTGAGATTGATTTCAGTGATCCAAAGAGCCCAGAGACACAATACCATCCATGAGATTGATTGAAAAACAAAATATTGAATGTTTCTGACACTTATTTCCAATTTGCATAATAATGCATAACGTGTCGTCGAGCAACCAAGATCATTCGATCCCTGGGTCCTCCTAACCAAGTGTTGAGGTGTCCATGAGCAATACACCTAACCCCAGCTGCTCCCGACGAGATGGCTGGTGCCTTGCATGGCTGACACCGTCGTCGTTGTATGAATGTGTAAATGAATGAATGGGTGAATGTGAGGCTCTGTCATAGAAATACAATGGATAGAAAGGCCATTGAACTGCTTGGTGTGGTCATTCGATTAGTACAAAACACGCCAATTGGTTTAATGCAGAAGTAGGCTGCTAGGTCTTTGCAATGGAATGGTAAACGTAAAAACGGCTGCCGCTCTGACCATTCTGCTACATTGATTTGAATTGGAATGTTCTTTCTATTTCTATGGGCTCTGTAAAGAGCTTTGGTGGCCATTACTCAGAAAAAAGCACTACATACACGCAGACTATTTACCATTTGCCATACACAATGAGTCCAATGTTAGTCCTTGGCACGCCACCCCACTCAGGCCTAGAGCTGAATGAGATGTAGGAGTGACAACATATTACCTGAACTCCTGTGTTCTTGCAGTTCTTCACAGTTACAGTACAGTTACATCAATCAAAAAAATGGTATGTGTTGAGCTTACTGACTCAACAACAACCCTCAACAAAACCCCACTTTCACCATTTTCGGAAAGCCCGAAACTGCTTCCCATTTTTATTGTTTCTGAAATACAGTTTGCCTGATTTTACTTTTTGGCTATAAAGTGCCCTCCAGAGTATTTCCAGTTTTTTGTGTTTGCGGCGTTCTCCCTGTCAAAGTATATTTTAACCATCATTAGTTATTGTGTTACAGTGCTCTTTCCTTATACATTGAACTCTCCAGTTTGGTAACAGATAAATACAGTAGTGGACTTGACTATTTTCTCTCTTCTCAGCAGGTGTGTCTATGGGGAACCTGGCTGGGTACCTCGACTCAATGCATGTATAATAACTATTTGGATGAAATGGTAAATAATAAAGCCACTCATTGTGTTGCATTTTCATAACTAAATATATGACTTTTTGAATAACTGGCTGCCTTTTTTACCTTAAAGGAAGAAAACCTGCCAATTAACTATTTGTTTGAAGTGAGGAAATGGAACTTGACCAACTGTAAAGTGAGTGGCTATTCCATTCCATATCTGGAAACCTCCAATCCAATCTTGATATTTGCAATTGTGTAAAAAATTACATGCCTTTCGAATGTTAATATATCCATGTTACGCAGGCCCAATATTACTTACAACTTGGATACATTCAATTCCATGTTTATTGCAGGAGAATATAAGAGTTAAAGAAGCCCTTCAAATTTTCTGGAATAACATTCATAATCCAGGGTCATGGGGGAACCAAAGTCTATACTATCTACTGTCAAAAGACTGTTTGAATATATCATTACCGGTGAGTCAAATTTTATACGTTCTATATGTCTTTGTGTGTGCCAAACCTGTATTATTCTACAATAGTTTATTTTAATTATTGTACATATGCCAAAAAATTACTGTAAAGAATTTAATTATAAACCATAAGTATTTCAAATATAATAAAGCCAATTATTATGATTATTATACAATTATTATTTCACAAAAACATGGATATCTGAACTCTTCTCAAGTTAACCCATTAGTATTGCATTGTTTAAAAATGTATATGAACTTACACTCACCAGCCACTTCATTAGGTACACCTTGCTAGTACCGGGTTGGACCACCTTGGCGAAATGTGATACACTGACTGTAATGGGGATATTGTTTCAGGTGGTGTGTTGTTCATATTTAGTTTCAAATTCTTGTGTTGGCTGTACTTTGCGAGTGTCGTTACTTGATTGCATTCTTTCACTAATGATGCGCAGGTGTTTGTATTTTTGTTGGTCAACTGGTTCGTTCTTGTAAGGTGATTTCTAAACTGTTGGCCCTGGGTGTATGGTATAGTTATTTCAAAATGTAGATATTCTGGGTTGTGTAATTTCACCGCAATTTCTGCACTTGTTGGGGACTTGCATCTTGCGCCTGACTTATCGAGTAGTCTGATGCTGTGGAACCGTGTTCTTTGCCTATCTTCCCGCTACTAGCATTCTGCTAGCTTGTGATGGGCGTTTCATGAACGATTTGTTAATTTTGAACAAAACTTTTGAAGAGTCGTTCATTTCATTCCTTTTTGCTCAGGCACATTACTTCTATGATCCAGTATAATGCTCGGTACTAGTCAAGGGGGTAGGCTTAGACCCGGAAGTTGAAGCAGCCCTGGGTGGATTCTCATGCTACCTGGCTATCACTTCACGTTAGCATTCCATAGACTCCCATTCATTTTAGGGGTCACTTTGATAGTGAATAAATTCACATCTGAACTGTTTTTTTATTCATTGTTTATTTCTAAAGAAACAGGAAAATGCATAAAATGCTCCATTATCTTGTATCTCACAGTATGGCCCCATAGCAGCCGTTTTTATGAAAATACTCTAAATATTGTGTCATAACGACATGACCTACTGTCGCACAGTAGAGAAATTACCGTAATGTCGAGGAGAAGCTCGTAAGCAATCAGGGGGATGTGGAGGCATACAGTCAAAATGACAAAATAATTAATTAGAATACCAAAAGTTGCTCCTGCGCTCATGGACAACTCCTACTCACGCTCTCTTTTCTCTGCAAGAGGCAAGATTCGTAATGATTCAGATTTCTTTTGGATAACCTATGAGAAGTATTACAACGTTCAGACACATTACTCACATTACTCACAACATAAGTCATAATGCTTAGCGTGAGGCTGTGCAGTACGCTTGGCTACCACAGAAAAAGTGCTTCTAATTGACTTCACTTGTTCTTCATAGGAATGAATGCCGTTTGTCTATTCATATAATGTCATTGGTACTAATAAGTGAGTTGTTCGTTTTGTTATTCTTCGTGCAGGCGCATTACCTCTATGAATCAGTATACTGCTCGGTATTAGTATCTGAATCATTCATATTGTTTTTTTTGGCACAGGCACATTACTCTATTATTCAGTACGGTTTTGTTCTTGGATTTACACATGCTTGCTCATCACACATGGAATTGTACCACTTAACTTTTTAGAACAAATTTTTCTAATTTGACAAATGCACCTTTATCATACATTACATATGGATCTGTTGATCCTATTATAGGATTGTGTACAAAATAAATATTTTAAGCTTTATGTTAATTGTTATTCTTATGACGCTGGATATTTAAAATAATGGGTTTACTAAACACGTCTCTGTATTACTGCTTGGCCACTGAACATCCTCGTTATAATTAATTGATTTTTGACTATACGGAAGGCTGTTACATATTGGCTACAGATGTCACACGATAAAGTGGTGCAAAAGGGGTGGAGCTGTACTGTGTTATACCGAGGCACACTTCAGCTGAGTGAATTAAATTTCAATGGCAGTTTTTAAAAGAAATCCATACAACAAATGGCTGCCAGGTGGCTCCAGCATGCACATTCATCCAAATCATTTCCCTTCAAAAATTCTCTAGTGTACAACGTGTTTATCATTAAAACAATTACGTTCTGAAGTTAAATGTATTATTTATAGCGCTTTGGTCATTAAACTATTATCCTACAATATAATTGTCTCATGTAAACTGCCTTCTGTATATTTAAAATACATTTAATTTACGAAATCCTACACAGTTTGAACAGTTAAACTCAACTCCACCAAAAACATGACCAGTTCACACAGACAGGGTTGAGTCCAGCGTGACACCAATATATATTTATGGTTTTACAGTATATTAATCATCCACTGTTCATTACTGCTTTTTTTATTAGAGTTTGTTGTTGTTAATTTGTTAACCTAAAAGTAGTAATGGATACATCTATTAATCATACACAATTTGTTACTGTTTTCATAAACTACTGTAGTAATGGGAACATCATAAACTAGTAATGGGTACAGTACATCTATTACTGATTGTAATAATTTTATTTCAATAGGAATTGTGACCAGATCGTAAGTTTGTGTCCTTGCAAAGGCATATGTTATTCTTTCTCAATCTCTTTAGAGGACCTATTCAAATTGTATACTAATGTATCACTTTTGTGAATAATCATGTATATTTGCAAAGAATCAATGTACCACATAGCTCAGCAGTGTGTAAGATGGTAGGGATATGCACAGAACAATGATCATTTGTTACATTTGCAGTTCGAATTTCTGTGCTGACTGTGGACCAGGACATGGCAATTTTCTTTTGAAACAATATTGTAATGATTGCGCTCTCGGGGAGCAAATGAATCAACACATTGGCAACACTATGAATAGAGCTACATTTAAATGTAAACTCAGAAGAAATATCTCACTGATGATAAATTTTCCTTTTTTGTTATTTCTGTAAATCTATTGCTAGCGATGGGCAGACTGAACAACTTCAAAATCCCAGAGGCTCACAGTGCCAGTATTTGCAAACTAGCTAAATTAGGGAGGAGCAACACGTGTATACTGTAGAATTTGTCAGGAGGAATGCCCCAGACCGAACGCCGGTGTACTGTAGAATACAGCAGGAGGAACGCCCCGGGACGAGCCTCTGAAAGTGGAAGCATCAACAATCACTGAAATCATGGCCAACATTCATCTTCCTTGACAGCAGAATCTGGAATACTAAGTGTAATGTATTAAGTTCTGATGTCAGCCAGGAGGTGGCAGTGGTACACTCATGGTGTGGGGAGTCACTGGAAGGAGAGCCAGAGTTTTTGCAGTCTGAATGAGAGCTCCTTGTGTGGAGTGTATAAACTTTGATTAACAAGCCTAATGCCTGGTCCCTGTGAATTAATGTTATACTGTGCAGTGATAACATATTGGTGACAAGGATAATTCGGAAGAAGTTATCGGTTGTTCCGTGGAGAGTGCGGAGCAAGCTACGTGGTGGGAGTCGGCTGGCTAGCTACGCTATCAGCGTGTCGCATGTTTTCTGGGGAGGATGGTTTGAGGAGGCTACCAATCGATGAGATGGCAGGAGTAGTTGGTTCAGTGTCGCCGTTTGACAGCTCGGGTCATTCCTGGGAAGAATATTGAGATTTTTTTATTGCAAACGGCATTGAGTCCTCAGAGAGAAAAAGGGCAATTCTGCTAAGATGTGTGGGGAGCATACATATGCGTTGATGCGAAATCGAGTCCTTATAAGCCAGGGCAGCGGACTTATGTTGATTTGGTGGCATTGTTGGGGACACATTTCAACCGAAAACCCAGTGAAATTGTGGAATGGTGGAAATTTAACACTAGGGTGAGGAAACCTGAAAGAGAGCATTGTTGACTATGTGGCAGAGTTGCGGTGGCTTGGGCAAGACTGTAATTATGGTGATATTCTTACAGTAATGCTGTGGGATAGGTAAGTGTGTGGAATAAATGACGATAATATTTAATGACGATTGTTAGCAGAAGAGGGTTTGACGTTTGAGACAGCTCTGAGGAAAGCGCAGGCCATGGAAGCGGCACAAAAGATTTGCAAGACTTAAATAGTGAGAGAGAAAGAGTCTGGAGAAAATGGAGTCGGCCAGCTGGGGATATAGTCAATAAAGTGGCCGAGACTAGCGAAAACATGCCGGGGGTGAAATATTTCAGGTGTGGCGGGACGAGTCACATGGCCAGTAGTTGCAGGTTTTGCTGGGGAAAAGTGTCAATTGTGGGAAGATGGGACACAAAGAGGGCCTGCAGAATGAAAACAAAGAAGACCTCAAAACCATTAGGAGAAAAAAAGTCCACGTGGGGGACTGAGGCGGACTAAAAGTACACATTTTCTTCAAGAGGAAGGGAAAAGCGCAGAGGAGGCGGTTTTCATAGTGTAAACCGCCCCATTGTCTATGCTGTAAACTATGTTAAATGAGGAGATTATTGTTCCCAGATTAGAACCTATTAAAAAGAAATTTGCAGTGAAAGGCAGAGAGGTGGAATATGAGGTAGACACAGGTTGTGGTCTTACTATCATGTCTAAAAGGACATTTGGCGAGTTATGGACAAAAGCAAAGAGGCCAAAACTGAGAGGTTCTGGGTGCAACAGAAGTGAAAATAGAGTATAAAGGAATAGCCAAGGTGTTTCCGGTGGTAGTAGTCAGAGGTAGGGCCAAATTTAGTAGGCCGGGTTGGATAAAAGCATTGGGGGTGGAATGGTGCTCAATAAATAAATTTGAGGATAGCCAAAAGGCTTTACAGGAGGTGTTGACCCAACATACAGCAGTGTTTAAAGAAGAACTTGGCAAGTTAAAGGTGTTCAAGGCTAAGAAAGATACATGTTGCCAGTGATGCCCAATCATGTTTTTTTTAAAACAAAGTCAGTGTATTTGCTATGAAAGTCAAAGTAGAGGCTGAGTTAAATCTCCTCCAAAGGGAGGACATATTAAGTCCATTGAAGTTCGCAAAATGGGCTGCACCAAAATTCCCATTGCTAAAACCAGATAACACCATCAGGATATATGGTGATTATAAAGTAACGGTAAACAGGGCATCTTCGCTGGAACAGTATCCCATTCCTAAAATGGAGGTTGTGTTGGCATCTTTAGCTGGGGGCAAGAACAGTAAGCTGGACATGAGTCATGCTTATCATCAGAAAACGTTGGATGAGGAGTCCCAGGAATATTTGGCAATAAATACTCACAAGGGCTTGTTTACATACACTAGGTTACCTTTTGGGGTCAGTTCAAGTCCAGCCATTTTTCAACGGACAATCAAGGGGGTCTTGCAGAGCATTCAGGGGGTGGCAGTTTAGGTGGATGACATCATACTAACAGGGGAGAATGATCAGGCACACCTCTGTACGTTAAAAGCTGTGCTGCAGCCTTCGCTGGGACTCAAACATACGACGTAGGCATTTAATCATAGTGGGTGAACAAAATAGTGGACATACTAACGTAATGTTAAGAAATATCATTTAAAGGAAATACGATGTAGCCTATTTAAATTTTGTTTAATAGATTACAGTGATATCACAGCTACAAT
This sequence comes from Umbra pygmaea, assembly GCA_016801145.1. Taxonomy (NCBI): domain Eukaryota; kingdom Metazoa; phylum Chordata; class Actinopteri; order Esociformes; family Umbridae; genus Umbra; species Umbra pygmaea. The sequence goes on from JACXGM010014256.1 coordinate 12,178, forward strand.
CGTTAGCTGTGCTATCACAATCATATTATTATAATAAATTTATCAAATACCTTAACAGAATATTATATGATTAGGTCATTATCCCTGTTTGGAGAAAGTCACTTCAAACAGACATTCTCATTTTACACAAAACGTCTGCAATGCTTAGTGCAAATGTGAACACAAACATGAGGCTTTTGCATTTGCTTCCACAAAGGTGTTTCTCTCATTTTATCTAATTAGGGAAGTAGACGTAAACTACTGACATGTGTAATACATATTACAAATTATTGACCTGCAATGCAAATTATGTTCTTCTGGATATGTAGGAATATTTATTATTTTAATATTTAAAATATTTTGTAGCCTATGTTTGAATTGGCTGATCAACATCTAAGAAAGAGCAGATTAGCTTGATAAATATGACATTTGGCATAGTTATTAAAAGTACTTGTATCGGTATTTGTATCGGCAAGTACCCAAAATTGAATACGCTGTAAAATTGGTATTGGCCCATCCTTAGACTTTATTAAACTTGCTTTTAAGCTACAGTAACATGTTGAACAACAAGTTTTTTTGCTTGGGAGTAGTTTCATGTAATCAACACGTCGGGGTTTGGGGGTTTCGTAACACAATGACAACTAATTGGCCATCAGAGCATGGTCTGGCCGAGGGGAGATTAAAAGTGTCACCTTTCTACAAAATTGATGCACACTTTTCTCTGCCAACTTCTTCATGATCTCATTCTGGTCCTGTCACAAAGCGTGACAGATAAAAAATATATTTTAATACCTATAGTATTTGTAAGCATAGGGCTATGTTGCTGCATTAAAATAATCTTAGATACATTCATTAAATAAACCTAAATGACCAGGTAATTGTAGTTTATAACTAACTAGCTATCATAATTAATAATAAAAAAAACGATTTGGATTCATCCTCTATAAACAAGCTGATAAAAAAAGGAGATAATAGTGAGCGGGTCTAGAACTTACAACTCTCTACACTGAAAAATGTCACTGTAATCGCAACCAATCTAGCCCCCGCTACACCAATGTGCTGTGGAGATTTTCCTGAAAATAAGAAGGTATCTTTTGAGGGAGCGGCTTTCAGAGGTTAAAGTATTGTATGATGACTTAAAAACATTTTTCGTTACCCATTTTTGTCCCGCAAAGTAAAACTTTACTTTGATACACTGTGTAAATACACTGCTCAAAAAAATAAAGGGAACATTAAGATAACACATCCTAGATCTGAATTAATGAATTAATCGTATGAAATACTTTGGTCTTTACATAGTTGAATGTGCTGACAATAAAATCACACAAAAATTATCAATGGAAATCAAATTTATCAACCAATGGAGGTCTAGATATGGAGTCACACTCAAAATCAAAGTGGAAAACCACACTACAGGCTGATCCAACTTTGATGTAATGTCCTTAAAACAAGTCAAAATTAGGCTCAGTATTGTGTGTGGCCTCCATGTGCCTGTATGACCTCCCTACAACGCCTGGGCATGCTCCTGATGAGGTGGAAGATGGTCTCCTGAGGGATGTCCTCCCAGACCTGGACTAAAGCGTCCGCCAACTCCTGGACTGTCTGTGGTGCAACGTGGCGTTGGTGGATGGAGCGGGACATGATGTCCCAGTGGTACTCAATCAGATTCAGGTCTGGGGAACGGGCGGGCCAGTCCATAGCATCAATGACTTCCTCTTGCAGGAACTGCTGAAACACTCCAGCCACATGAGGTCTAGCATTGTCTTGCATTAGGAGGAACCCAGGGCCAACTGCACCAGCATATGGTCTCACAAAGGGTCTGAGAATCTCATCTCGGTACCTAATGGCAGTCAGGCTACCTCTGGCGAGCACATGGAGGGCTGTCCGGCCCCCCAAAGAAATGCCACCCCACACCATTACTGACCCACCGCCAAACCAGTCACACTGGAGGATGTTGCAGGCAGCAGAACGTTCTCCACGGCATCTCCAGACACTGTGACCTGACATCATCACTACCTCACATAAATTGAACCATGGTCCGAATCCCAGAGCCTTAATTCAATAACAATATACCAACCCCAGCAGAGGCGATTTTCTAATCCAGCCTACTCCATCAAGCAATGCATTATAGCCTAAACAACACACAGAGCTACGAAAAAATAAACAGTCCAAGCAATCAAACATGAACTCTTGGTCAATCAAAAGAGACAAGCTTTTTTATTTAACCAAAACACCACAATGCATAATGCACAAATAAACACATAGCCTCCCAGCGTACTTAGCCACTAACTAGCAGTCAACTTACGAACTTATTTCTGTTCCGCTTCATCATGTCTTGAAACGCAATGCATAAAAAGTACACAAAAACATCCTTGCTGTACCGTCACAGTACTTATAAAATTTAACACAAACTCAAACTTTCAAAAACATTTATGCACCAATAGATTTATGCCAAATCAATAGCCAAATATTTAATCAGGGCCAAGCCCCAAGTTCCCGTTTCCCACTTCGCCTCACGGAAAATAACATGTCACAACGGACACATTAGACCAGATCAGGAAAATACCTGAAACCCATCAAAGTACTAGATTATGCGGAATCATTCCCCGCAATTTAATCCCACTATCTTTCCCAGGCACACAATCCCCGTTAACAAGTTAGGCTCTAAAGTCTGCACATAGAATGCCCCAAGGCAGCAACATACCATAGTAAAATCAAGCCTACCAGTCTATCCACTCATGTATTCGAACACAGTCATCCTCATCCCTTCCGAATGTGAAAACTCAACCAAGCAAACTGGCAGCTTTCCTTCAGCTCCCAGCAACATCACTCCATAACCATAAAATACATTATCAACACAACCTCAATTCGTATCAAAACCTCCAGCATTCCAGTGCATTCTATAAACCAAAGGCACCTCAGGGAACATCCCGCTACATTTTTAAACCAGATGCACAACCTAGGAAACCATTAAACTATCACCAACAAATGAACTCTGCCCCATCCATGCATCTCATATCCTCGCACATATACATTCGAATGGCCGGGCAGACTACAGGCAGCCTGGCCAAATTACAAACAAACAAACTACCTCTTCCCCAAAACACAGATGAAGCTTAAATCATTACTCTAATCCCCCATATTAACAAGGTTTCCCAAGAAAGCATTACATTACCATCCCCTTTTCAATCCATTTATTCCACAAAGTTTAACCAAACTATAACTCCCTCTAGGTATTTGACTTCACCATACTCCCCCTTTCAAACACCGGGGGCCAGTTCGTTATGACCTCAACCCTTGGCCACCCTATTTCCCTAAAACATGAACTGCTGTTTAAGAATAGCTTTGAATCATTAGTCTTAATTTCATCCAAACAAATATTTTCCTAAATTAATAACTATTATGTGATTCACCATTTGGGTACCAATTTTCACAACGTATGTGTGTAAATAACTCTAAATCAATAAATCAGTTTAATTTATTTATACATATGAAATAAAACTAGAAATGTATTCAACCCACTATGGAGTATAAAATTCTGATACTCAAGCTAAACAACCAACATTAGATGCATTGAAGCTGAATGTAAACACACGCATGTTCTCTACCCAATTCTATTGTTGAAACTCAGCAGATATACGGCCGACATGCTTGTCGGAAACACTGATTACAATAATAATCGAAACCACCGTTCAGTTTTATTAGATTAATATTAACAACCAATAATCATAACCCAGTATGAAAACCAATGTTACATTTTTGTGTAGTAATTTTAGACATGGCGTTAACACAATCATTTGAAAACAAGATATACAACAAGCATTCCAACACCATAAAATACAATTTCAGAATTGCATTGTTTGGTTACATTTCAGAAATCTACATTCTCACTTAGTCCATACTTCCCAAATCCTACTCATCCAGTCTTCTGCCTTCACATTCATTCCAAATGTAACAAAACAATGCAATTCAGCAATAGGCTTCCAACCCAGGTACAAGGAAAGGTCAAATTCAACAACACATGATATCAACAAACTTATTCTGAATGGCTTTGCTACTCAGCCAAGCTAACCAGTTAGCTTTGATTACCCCTCATATCCCAAACACCACTGCATCACTCCTAAACGCTTACACAACAGCATCAAAAACATATCTATTTACACACACAAGTCTATTTACCCTCCAGAACACTTATACAGACCTTTATCACAAGACAGCCACGTCAACCCTCAGTGGGACAAAATATAGGACTTCCTAATTACAACTTCATCCCACACTCTGGAGATGCATGCACTCAGTCACACGCACACACTAGGATAGGTCACAGCAGCAATAATCGGAAACTTACCTCAAGCCTCAAACATATCCTTTAAGTCCAAACTTCGACAAGGTAAAACGCCCCGCTCAGGCCTTCAGTATGGGAGTTACACATGACTTTAAAATATGTATAATCTTCAAATGATCCTTAATTTAATAGGGCATCCAACACTGAACCGCGTTAGCGTCCCTGGGACTGCGTTTTACTGTTTCCTATCTGCTCCTATCCGGTATAACACATTTATATATAACCTAACGTTGTGAATTTTACAACTCTGATACACTGATTTCTCACATTCAGGGATGTCCTTCATTCACTCCCACAGTTCACCCTTTTTCCACAATATGAATGACATGGTAGAAAAATGATGAGTGTGTCTTTGATGATGCCATTACAATCACTTCAGCTAGACTGCTGTTGACCTGTGGTGACATTGGCCCTCATTTATCAAACGTGCATACAAACTAAAATAGGCGTAGGACGGGCGTACGCTGATTCCTACGCAAGGCATTTATCAATTTGAACATGAGTGTAGGCTGCGATAAAATCTCACATCTGGTCTGACCTTGTGTACACAAGTTCTCCATTGTGACTAGCGGTGGTATAACCACCCGATTCAGTGAATCGTTGTACCAGCGATCATTGATAAATGTGTGGGCATCGCAACTACCCCATATTGCAAGTTAAGTTTCAGAACGACAAATTAATTATATAAAGAACATTGCTATTAAGTGGAGTGCTATTATTTCTGCCTTTCACTTCGAGATTCCTTTTTTCAATACTGTACCCCCTTTGAATTGCTTTTTTAAGCCAAGTATATATAAAGAGGTACAATACAGCGCCGGCAGTGATAGATAGATTCACTAAACAACAACCTTTTTTAAACAAAAAAAGACAAACAAAAAAAACATTTCAAATGTTTAGAATCCATCAGTAAATTCATTCATTATTATAGTATAATTATTTTAGGAATTATGCATGACATATTTTTAATGAGCATTTTTGCTAAAATTTCATGTACCCCCTGCAGTAATCCAAAGTACCCCTAGGGGTACACGTACCCCCATTTGAGAAACACTGGCCTAAAACATGAAGGCTTAATTAGGAATGTAACAATTTCTGTCAAAAAATAACAAAATATATATTAGGTTAATCGATTTGTAATGTTATTGGTGAAATGCTTATTCAATCGCCTATTTAAGCAAGGCTCTGTTAGAGGATCTTAATCAGGGACAGGTCTGGTATATCACAGCCAACAATAGTCGAAGTATGCCAGCAGTTTTGGCGGCTATCAAGTTCCTTTCTGCTAGGTATATTCAATTTTCATATGATGATGCTCAGCAAGCTGTGATTTAAAGACAATTTAATTAGACTGCTGGGTTTCCAAATGTGATTGGGGCGTTTGATTGTACTATCTCAAAACCTTTCATTCAATCAACTTTTAGACTATTTCTTAGGTTAGTGGGGGGGACTCTGCCACACACCCCAGAGCAGGCCTGCAACATAATAATGGCATGCAGGGTTCTCCACAATATTGCACTGAATAATGGGATGCCATTCAATAGCCACCATTGGGGGCTCTATGAAGGATACAGGATATAATTTTGCTCTTCTAATATAGTAAATGCTATCTTTGGGAAAGAAAGCTACTTAAAAAAATACAATGTGGAATGTTCAGTTAAATTAATTTATTTATTTGAAATGCACTTCAGGTTCTCGTTTATCGCTTTCATTGATTGTAGCAGTAACCTCAGTTAACACCGCATTTTTCCTTGATGCCTGATTTTAAGCTTCCAAATAAAACCAAGCTGTTGGCCTGCACCTGAGACCTGAGCGTCTCTATTTCTATCTCTGAGAAATTTATTTTCTTTGCCGGATGTCGATTAACCATGTTGTAAATTCTAAGGGCGAGGCCTCTAACCCATGCATTTACACTCACCTAAAGGGTTATTAGGAATACCCAAAGTCAATTTCTCATTGATGATATTATCTACTCAACAATCACATGGCAGTTGCTTCAATGCATTTAGGGGTGTGCTCCTGGTCAAGACAATCTCCTGAACTCCAAACTGAATGTCAGAATGGGAAAGAAAGGTGATTTAAACAATTTCGAGCGTGGCATGGTTGTTGGTGCCAGACGGGCCGGTCTGAGTATTTCAGTTACTGAGGATTTGCATGCACAACCATTTCTAGGGTTTACAAATAATGGTGTGAAAAGGGAAAAACATCCAGTATGCGGCAGTCCTGTGGGCGAAAATGCCTCGTTGATGCTAGAGGTCAGAGGAGAATGGGCCGACTGCTTCAAGCTGATAGAAGAGCAACTTTGACTGAAATAACCACTCGTTACAACCGAGGTATGCAGCAAAGCATTTGTGAAGCAACAACACGCACAACCTTGAGGTGGATGGGCTACAACAGCAGAAGACCCCACCGGTACCACTCATCTCCACTACAAATAGGAAAAAGAGGCTACAATTTGCAAGAGCTCATTAAAATTGGACAGTCGAAGACTGGAAAAATGTTGTCTGGTCTGATGAGTCTCGATTTCTGTTGAGACATTCAGATGGTAGAGTCAGAATTTGGCGTAAACAGAATGAGAACATGGATCCATCATGACTTGTTACCACTGTGCAGGCTAGTGGTGGTGGTGTAATGGTGTGGGGGATGTTTTCTTGGCACACTTTAGGCCCCTTAGTGCCAATTGGGCATTGTTTTAATGCCACGACCTACCTGAGCATTGTTTCTGACCATGTACATCCCTTTATGGCCACCATGTACCCATCTGCTGATGGATACTTCCAGCAGGATAATGCACCATGTCACAAAGCTCGAAACCGTCTGATTTATCAACACCCGTTCATTCATACGCTGGAAGTGAGCCCCGTCGTAAGATTTTCTGCACTCTACGCTGGTTTTGAATTTCTGCACTCTAAGTTGATTCTGTGTTGTTCTAAGACTGTGAACAACACAGTCATTAACGGGTCCCCCTCAGGCTTTTTTCCACTTCTTCATTTGTGCTTGTAAGTAGACAGTCAGTTTTGAATCTAGGCTCTTTTCCCTTGGGTTTAGCTGCTTTGGAAGTCACAAAGGTCCACACCCTTTTTACCACTCTACTTCCCCTTTCATTTCTATCATTCTTGATAGCATTGGATTCTGCCCCCCATTGTAGGTTTGTGGAGCTGTTATACATTGTGAAGTCAGTGTTTTTACATTATCATTTAGCATCTTCCTGGCCTTTGCAATGTTCTTTTGGTATCAGCTAGGAACGATTTTACCACTTTCGCTCTCTCTTTTTCTGCCTGTCCTGCTTTCTGATTATTATTCATTATAGTAAAACAATTTCCTTGTGTTACTCAATTGGTATTTCCCTATTTTGTCTATGATCCTTTGAGATCCTCTTGTCCTAATGCACACACTAATGACATCTGTTTCAATTTGGTGCCTATAGTGTTTTGCCAGGCCTGCTTTAAATTATGTATGTCTGCTAATGCCTGATGGCAGGAACTGGAAATATTAGGTTTGTCAATGATCCTTTGAGATCCTCTTGTCCTAATGCACACACTAATGACATCTGTTTCAATTTGGTGCCTGCTTTAAATTATGTATGTCTGCTAATGCCTGATGGCAGGAACTGGAAATATTAATTATACTTGTAACTCTAACTAGAAAAGACAAAAAGCAGCCACAAAGTGCTAAATGTATTACGGAATAGAACACTAACACACTAAACACAGACCTAACACGCAACAAATATCGACAGCAAACTAACACACTAACAAGAACTAAATATACATACTGATGATCTTAGTGGATGCAGCTGTGGCTGATTGAGAGAGACCTATTGGCTGGAGATGAACATGTGAACAGTCAGGTGATTAAAGGTCTGGGAAAAACAGATATCTGACACACAACACAAAATGGAGCCTGGCAGGTGCACCACCTCAGACTCACCAGAAGGGGGAAACCATGACACAACCTTATGAATTATTTCTTAAAGATGGCTTCTGCTAGCCTGGTTGACACCAGACCCCCCTCAGTTGTAACTGAGAGTGGGTCTGGGCAAGGTTCATTCAGAGTCCAGTTCCAAAGGGGCGTCACCAACGGATAACGCTCAGAAGCCTCCCGGCACAATTGGATATATCAGACTTTTGCCGAATCGAGTCGGCAAGACTGCGAAAACATATTTTTTTTACATATGAAGGCTTGCAGTGTAGTTCTTTGCTCGGTTTTTAACAAAAAGGCAACGTTCAAATCGCTTAGAACAGACGCTATAGCTGATTCGAATGAGTAATGTTCCCGATGTTCCATTGCGGCAGCCATCATTGTTACGGTCTGCCTCAACCAATGACAGTATAGCTGCGCTATCGCCATCGTGTAAATCCCGCCTCAACGGTTGTGATTTGTGCCTCGATTTGGAAAAATTGGAAAATGGGCTTGAATGGGCTCTTGGCCAAACTGACTTGCAGAGCAAATCTAAAATTTGCCGGAAGTCTGTCAGGGTTCTCCCAGGCAAGCCTTCTGTGATTTTAGGCAATATTTGGAACTATTTAGGCCTCTAGGTTCTAGGGAATGCCTGCAGGTTAGGGAATGCCTGCAGTAGCCTTGAGAACACGTCAGGTTTCAAACTAACTATGGTAAAACAATTATTTTACTTAGACTGTGCATATAATATAGACATTATACTAAACATCCAGACCAAAAGTGGGTAAGTGTGACGAGTCGCATCTCATCCTCACCCCAGAGCACACCAGTATGGCGAATCAGCTGGAACGCGGTTGCCATGAACACACCCCTCTCTCCAGGTCCCAATCACCTGAGTATTGACACCTGTTACCTCCTGTGGGTATTTATATTAGACTGTTTGCTTCACTCCTTGTGAGGTATTGTTTGTAAACCACTTTTCGACATACTGAGCATTTTTCCTATTGTCTTACTGGTCTGACCCTATTTTTGGAATAACCGTTTTTTCTTTATGGATATCCCTGTGTACTTCTGCTTTGAGTATCTTCCATGTACCGAACCCAGCCTGCCTTGACAACCTGCCTCATGGAGTGACCATTGCCTGCCCTGACTACCACCATGTGTATCGACCATTGCCTGTCTTTATAATTATTCCTTATTCTACATTTGTATATCTGTGTACTGTTCTGGAAGTGTACAGTTATATTCCCTCTGGCTGATTAAACCATTACTATTTATTGTGGAAGACCTTGTCCCTGGTTGGTCATTACAGTAAGGGCTAAAAATTGTTTAACAATTACAGACATCGGAAACTGTATCTTTAATCTTAATTATCCTTATCACCAAGTCATTCAACAATTTGTATACAGATCCTTCTCAAGAAATTAGCATATTGTGATAAAGTTCATTATTTTCCATAATGTAATGATAAAAATTAAACTTTCATATATTTTAGATTCATTGTACACCAACTAAAATATTTCAGGTCATTTATTGTTTTAATACTGATGATTTTGGCATACAGCTAATGAAAACCCAAAATTCCTATCTCAAAGAATTAGCATATCATGTAAAGGGTCTCTAAACAAGCTATTAACCTAATCATCTGAATCAACTAATTCACTCTAAACACCTGTAAAAGATTCCTGAGGCTTTTAAAAACTCCCAGCCTGTTTCATTACTCAAAACCGCAATCATGGGTAAGACTGCCGACCTGACTGCTGTCCAGAAGGCCATCATTGACACCCTCAAGCAAGAGGGTAAGACACAGAAAGAAATTTCTGAACAAATAGGCTGTTCCCAGAGTGCTATATCAAGGCACCTCAGTGGGAAGTC
>JACXGM010014257.1:0-22269 GCA_016801145.1 Umbra pygmaea
CCAGTGTTCGCGAGTTCAAATCCAGACTGGAACTTTTTGTGTTTTGTTCTACAGACACGCGATTGTCGGTTTTTGTAATGTTAACCCTAACCTTAATTCTAACCTTAACCTCAGTAACGTCATATCTAACCTTAACCGTTAGTAACCTCATGCCTAACCTTAACCGTTAGTATCCTCCTACCTAACCTTAACTGTGAATATTGCAATATAATTTCGAACGCTATGGAATGTATGGAATGTTCTCGCATAAATCCGCTAAACGAAATGTACCGGAGCAACGTAATTCAAGTACAAATATAGCCTAATAACAAAACGTGTAGTTCAAACGTAAAAACACCCTAAAAAGGTTGGCATAGAACGTAATTTAGGTTTTCAAAATAGTTTCCTGAGAACGTAATTTGGGAGAAATTCTGAGATTTACGGTTGGTTTATTTATATATTTTAAAAGATTGCTAGGGAATTGAGAAATGGGAGGTGGTCAAAGATCACAATTTTCATTGTAATTCATCTAATTTGTTTGTGTTATTGACTATTTCGATTAGAAGGAAAAGTATTTACCAAAACATTTTTTTGATATATTTTAATTTTGTTTGGCTTGTCACGGTGTAGGGTTTTTGAGGGAAAGAGACCGTAGAGAGTAGATGACAGATACATTGTTTTCTTTATTCGTTAATCCCAGGAAGGAACAGAAGACAGGTAGCCGGGTACTCGATACGTGACTATATACCTAAACAGAACTCTAATATACAACGTGCTCTTAATAGTGACACGGACACTAAAACAAATCAAACCTAGACAGAGCGTATGAGGAAATTGAACTGAATGCTACGGACTAAAAACAAATCAAACCTAGACAGAGCGTATGTAGAAATTGAACCGAATGCTACGGACTGAAACAAATCAAACCTAGACAGAGCGTATGTAAATATTGAACCGAATGCTACGGACTCAGTTGTTCAAAACTGCACTCTTGGAATTCTGGGAAGACTTTGACTATAAAACCACAAAGGATGCACGCGGTGACGGGGTCATACACCCACAATGCTCCACGCTCTCTCCCTAGTCTGGGCTCATTATATAAGGAATGTTAACTGCCTGATCGCACAAGGCTGTGCGTAATCACTGATCAAACCGATCCAGAAGAACCAGACTCCTACTCTACCTATCGGGAAACAGCCCAGACAAGGGAGAGAGGCATGGTTAACAAAACAAGGAAAAACACAGGAAAGACGAAATTAAAGAGACATGCCAAACTAACAGAAGAACTTAAACACCATGCAATGCATAAACACAAGGGGAAATCAAAACGAACCATGAAACACAAGAATAAATCCATGACACTAGTAGAAGTCCATCTCTCAGTTCATTAAATCCTAGCCCTCACTGGGCTGGATGTTTCATGGCTCATATCAAAACATTTTATTTAGAAGTTTGTGTGTCACATGACAAACAAGAGAGGGTGGGCTTTATTATAATCCAATCATAACACAGGAGACATTGGGTGTGTGTGTTTCTTATTTGTGTGTCACATGACAAACAAGAGAGGGTGGGCTTTATTATTATCCAATCATAACAGCAGGCTTTACATCCCAGCAGACTCAGTTAATTGAGAGTGCAGCATTACGCAGCGTGTGGGTGTGGAACTATCCGATCATGGAAGATTATTTAAACAACCCTGTTATTTCCGTATCTGGCAAACTCCTCATATCCTTGACTTCATGTAGACTTGTTTTTTTCCGACACATCAGTAGTATAGAGTTGTTATCTATAAAAATGAGCAACTTTTGTGCAATGCTCACATTTGCAATACATTACCTCTCTCTGCTCGGTCACAGGAGAAGACCGCTGGCTGTGTACTCTCCTGCTGCAGCAGGGCTGGAGGGTGGAGTACAACGCTGCATCTGATGCCTACACCAATGCCCCCCAGGACTTCAAGGAGTTCTACAACCAGCGGCGGCGCTGGGGACCCTCTACCATGGCCAACACCATCGACCTGCTGGGGTCTGGTTCTCTGACCTCCCAGAAGAACCGATCCATCTCACAACCCTTTATCCTCTACCAAGTTCTCAGCATGACTGCCACAATCCTTGGCCCAGCCACCATCTGTTTAATGATCGCAGGTAATCACACTAACCTTCTGCCAAAGACCTCAAACAGTTAAAGGTTTGGCCTCAACTTGAAAGTCACTTGGACTTGGAATAAAAAAGAATACAATAATTTTGAATGAACATCACTAGTAATATTTCTGTCTCTCTTTTTTTAGGATGCTTTTCGTTGGTCCTAAAAATATCTCCCAACTGGTCTTTGGTCCTTGCAGTAGTACCCCCTGTAATCTACCTGGCACTCTGCTTCAAGCTGAAAGCGGACATGCAGATCACCATAGCAGCCGTAATGAGTGTCTTGTATGCTTTCCTCATGATAGCAACTGCTCTGTCCATCGTAGGTAAATCATTGCACTAGAGTAGGGCTTTATCTCAACATAGTAGAACTTCTTAAAGAAGCTTCTAGACAGACTGCTCTGTCAATTTAATGGGCAATACCAAACCAGGCAAAAAAAATATTATTTTTGCTACAAACGTAAAAGCAAATTTCTTTGTCATCATCTTCACTATCTCTGTCCATCTCAGGTACCGTGATTGAAGAGGGAACCATTTTCTCACCCAGCGCCCTGTTTATCATATTTATTGTTATGATGAACATCTTCACAGCAGCACTTCATCCAAAGGAGTTCTCTCTGATCATATACGGGCTTGTCTACTTCGTCTCCATCCCAAGTGGCTACCTTCTTCTCACCATCTACTCCATGGTTAACATGAACAATGTGTCCTGGGGCACCCGGGAGACAGGTGGTCAAGTTGCTGCTAAACCTCCAAAAAAGAACATAAAGCAGCGCCTACTAAAGGCCAAATGCTGCAAGTACCTCTGCTGTGACATGGCAGAGCAGAATGACCAGGTGCGAGAAATGGTGGTAATGACTCCAACAGTAAACCCTGAGATGTCCTCTCAGGAAAATGACGGGTAATTACAATTTATTTCATCTGTTTAATTTTGCCCTGATTATTAAGACAAATTAATGATGGAAAACTTTCTATTTAGAGATGTAGAATCACAATCACTTGAGGATATTGATCAAGGTGAACAAGTTGATCAAAGTAAGTATATTTTTAGCTAATCTATCGCCAATATTTCCACTGTGTGACTTTAAGACAGACAATAATGATAGTAAAATCAACATCATGTAAAAGCCATTACTCTTTTCCCACAAAGAAAAAACTGAAATGAGTACAATGTGAAATAAAAATCTTTACGTAACATCTTATGTGTCTATGTATCTTCTCTTTATCTACAGACTGGGTGGCACAGCTACAGAATAAGTCCCTTGATTTTCCTCTAAATGAAGAATTTCTTCCCACGGTAGAGTGCTCATTCTAAAATAACATTATAATCTTGATTTCCTGAAGCTACACGATCCATATATTGAACATACTGACTTTATCAGTGTAGATGTATCTGAATTGATTATTTACTATGTGTCTCTTGATTGCTTCAGGAAGAGGAAGACTTTTGGATTGAGCTAAAGACGCTTTACTTGGAACCTCTGCCTGAGGATAAAGCAAAACAACAGAGAATCGCAAGTGAGTTAAAGGATCTTAGAAATAAGGTATGTTGTACCGTGTTATCTTATTGCAATGTACATATAGATGTCATTCTACTTCAGGTCCTAATATTAGTACAACCAATGACTATACTTGTCATGTCCCATTTAATGCAATGTACTTCCTCTTCTTATTCATACAGGCGACTTTTGTCTTTTTTATTTGCAACGCCATGTGGCTGGTGGCGACGTTTACTCTTCAGCTCATTGGAAGCTCAGTCAACATCAAGGTTCCAAAGTACAGCCTTAATCTGACTCAGACTGGGGAATTTCTATTCATCGATCCAATAGGAATGATGTTTCTCCTAGGGTTTACATCCTTACTGCTGATCCAGTTCATTGGCATGTTTTACCACAGGTGAATATATATCTATCTATTTTTAGAAGGCATGATGACTACTTTCTAACTCTTCAAATATTTTAACTTATCCCAAAACTCTATTCTTTATCAACAGTTATTTGTTGTTCTTTAAAACTATTTCATTTAAATTTGCCATGATCCATTCATTTCATAATCCATCCATTGTACGGCTTTTGTATTTCTCTTACATGACTTTGATTTTGTTCGGTTAGAATATACACTCTGATCCACTTTGTGGCATTTTCGAGTATGGAGTCCAAATCCGGTAGGAGAGCAGCAGACGATGACATCCAGGTAATTTGGCATATCCTTGTTGGTGATCAAGATGAACAATTTAAGGAGTCAAAGGACCACAAGAGTAACTTCTGACTTAATCTTCACAGATTCCTGACACGCTGGAGACTGAGACGAAAGAGTATGCAGACTCTGAATTGTCTCTCACTATAGAGAATCCAGCAATAATTCACAACCTTAGACAACCAAGTGTATCTACAGAGAATCAAGCAGTGATTCACAACCGTAGACAACCAAGTGTATCTACAGAGAATCAAGCAGTGATTCACAACCGTAGACAACCAAGTGTATCTACAGAGAATCACGAAATGACTCAGATGTCCACACCAGGAACTATGGTGTGAGGTCCTGTTATTAAATGGCAAATATGAAGATCTGAAGATTGCAATTTAGCACTATTTATATTTTAATTTAAATAATAAAAAAAGTCAAGGCAACAAATATATGAAGGAGAGTGTACAATTTGACCTGCCACTGTATTTATTAGGCTAAGTCATTTTATACATTATATTTCTTAAGTGTAATATATTATTATAGCATATTTATTTTATTGTACCATAATATAACCAGTTAAAGGAAGCTAAATTTGTACGGGCAATGTCCACATAGGTTACCAGAGCAGGCGGAGAATAAAACATAAAAAGAATAACAAGAATACTATTTTGTTTTAAATCTCAGGAAATTGTGATAATGTTATCCTATTGTGCTATTTATTATGAGATCAATTGCAGTAGCTTCTATTATTTCCTTTATAAAAATGCTATTACATTTTTTATTTAGGTTTTTCAGATAGCATGTATTCTCAGAGGCTAGTAAGGTGGACCATGAGCGTCACATTGAATACATGTTCACACATTTAAGCTGGCTTAAAACTTTACAAAATGTAAAAAAAAGATTAAAAAAATGTAAATGAATTAATTTGATTTGTTGTTTGTACTCTTTCCTGAGAAACTTAAAATTGTGAATAATGCACCAAGAGATTTTAATTGAATTGGTTCAACGGACACACCACACACAGATTCTTCAAACAAGTGTTGGTTAATTTACCTTTATTTTACCAGGCAAGTAGACTGAGAAAATGTTCTCATTTAGAGCAACTGCCTGGAAGGAGGAGAATTAATGAGCCAGTTGATAGATAGGGATGATTAGGTTGCCATGATGGTATGAGGGCCAGATTGGAAATGTGTCCAGGACACCTACTCTTACAAATAGTGTCATGGGATCTTTAGTGACCACAGAGTCAGGACATCCATTTAACATCTCATCTGAAATTCTGCAACCTACGCAAGGCAGATGTCTCCATCATTGCCCTGGGGCATTGAAAATGATTATTAGACCAGAGGGAAGAGTGCCCCCTACTGGCCCTCCTAGAAGCAAATCAGCAGTGGAATATAGGGCACTATGCTGCTGGCTGTTAAATTGAAATGTTCATCCATTTAAAAAGGCACACAAAATATTGGATTAGAAAATTGGAGTGATATCAGATTGTAGCCTATTAAAAAACATATAGTCCTTTCTTTACATTGAAAATGCAATTTGGTTTTTATGCAATATATTTTGTCAGAAATATCATCCCCACCTGTTGTTTTTCATATACATGAAGTTAAATTTTATAACATAGAAAACCTATTGGTAAGATTTAAAAAAAATATATTGTTAGGATACTTACTGTAACGTAACAACTGTGTGGTTAATGTTGTTGGATGTGAAGGGAGACCAGTAAAGAGAGTTGCATTCTTGTATTCTCTTTTAAGGACACCAAGCTTGGTCAAACTAGGCAAGGCAAGTTTATTTATATAGCACATTTCATACACAATGGCAATTCAAGGTGCTTTACATAAACAGGAAAACATAAAAATTTAAAACACATCAAATTAAAGCAATTAAAATAAAAGTGAAAAACAGTTAGAAAAATAGTACAGTTTAAGAAATAAAAGAGACTGAACGAACCATATAAAATATAGTGCAATCGGTTCAGACTTAGCACAGAATTCATTCAGTAAAAGCATAGCTAAACAGATGTGTTTTGTGTCTTTTGATTTAAAGGTGACTACTGTTGGAGCACATCTGATCTCCTTTGGGAGCTGGTTCCAGCTACGGCTGGCATAATAGCTAAAAGCAGGTTCTCCGCGTTTTGTCTGAATCCTTGGTATCTCTAGCTGATGTAATCCTGATGATCTGAGTGGTCTGTTGGGTTTATATTCAATGAGCATATCTGCAATATATGTAGGTCCTAGGCCATTGAGTGATTTATATACCAGTAATAATACTTTAAAGTCTATCCTAAATGTGACTGGGAGCCAGTGTAGAGACTTGAGGACTGGTGTGATATGCTCATATTTCCTGGTTCTGCTTAGAATCCTGGCCGCAGCATTCTGTATGAGCTGTAGCTGTCTTGTGGTTTTTTTGGGAAGACCAGTGAGGAGGCCATAACAATAATCCACCCTGCTGGTGATGAAAGCATGAACAAGTTTCTCTAAGTCTTGTCTGGAAACAAAGCATCTAATTCTTGAGATATTTTTAAGATGATAATATGCTGATTTAGTTATTGCTTTAACATGACTACTGAAGCTAAGGTCTGATTCCAGAATCACACCAAGTTTCCGGACTTGATCTTTAGTTGTTTGACCCCTAGCATCAAGGTATGCGTTCACTTTGAGAACTTCATCTTTGTTTCCAAATGCAATGACTTCGGTTTTCTCTTTGTTTAACTGAAGAAAGTTTTGGCACATCCAATTGTTAATTTCATCAATGCATTGGCATAGGGAGTGAATGGGGCTGTAGTCGTTAGACGATAGGGCTAAGTAGATCTGGGTGTCGTCTGCATAGCTGTGGTAAGCAATTTGTTTTTTTCTCATTATTTGGCTCAGTGGGAGCATATACAGGTTGAATAGGAGTGGCGTGAGAATTAAGCCTTGTGGGACTCTACATGTCATGGATGTCCACTCAGACTTATGGTTGCCTATACTCACATAGTAACCTCTCGCTTCTAGGTATGACCTGAACCACTTTAGGACCATCCCAGAGAGCCCGACTCAGTTTTCCAGCCTGTCAAGAAGTATGTTGTGGTTGACAGTGTCAAATGCAGCACTAAGGTCGAGTAGTACCAGCACTGATAGTTTGCCTGTATCTGTATTGAGGCGAATATCATTTATTATCTTTACGAGCGCTGTCTCTGTACTGTGATTTGGTCGGAAGCCAGATTGAAAATGATCGAAGTGTCCATTTGAGCTTAAGAATTTGTTAAGCTGATTGAAAACATCTTTTTCAGTGATCTTGCCTATGAAAGGGAGATTTGAGATTGGTCTGTAGTTGCTCAGTATGGTGTGATCCAAATTGCTCTGTTTCAGGAGTGGCTTAACAACTGCAGTTTTTAGGGACTTTGGAAAAGTCCCAGAAAGAAGTGAGTAATTTACCAATTCTAGGAGATCTGCTTCTAAACAGTTAAACACCTTTTAAAAAAAAGATGTGGGAAGTGGGTCAAGGGCGCAGGTTGATGTTTTAAGGTTCTGTACTGTTTTTTCCAGAATGTTACCATTAATTGCTTCAAGAACAGACATAGTGACTAATTTCTGAGGTTGTGGTCTGATCTGTCTGACCTCAGCGCAACTCAAAGATGTGCTGATCACCTTTCTGATATTATTGATTTTCTCTGAGAAGAAAAAAGCAAACTCACTGCATTTACTGTCTGAGAGCATTTCACTGGGAATGTGACTTGGGGGGTTTGTTAATCTCTTTACAGTAGCAAAAAGAGTGCGTGTGTTGTTAAAGTTGCTGTTTATAATATTTGAGAAAAAGTTCTTTCTAACTTTGCCTAGTTCTACATTGAAGGCATAAAGGGTGTTTTTATAGATGTACAGTTTTAGCTTAAATGTTAGGAGAGATCAATATATCAAAGAAAATACAGAAATGATCAGATGCTACATCCTTAACAATAATCAGTTAAATGTTTAGGCCCCTACTGATTAGTAAGTCTAGGGTGTGTCCACGGTTGTGTGTGGATTCATGTACATGTTGAGTCAAATCAAATGTATTTAAAACAGCTATGATATCTTTCGCCATATTGCTTTCTGCATCATCTATGTGAATGTTAAAATGCCCAGCAATAGCAAGACAGTCAAACTCTGAGGAAATTGTTGATAGCAATTCTGTAAAATTCTCAACAAACGCTGGATAGTATTTCGGAGGCCTGTAAATAATGACAAGTAGAATGTGTGGAGCACCTTTTAACACCATTCCCAGATATTCGAAAGACCGGTAATTTCCAAATGACACTTGCTTACATTGATAGACATCTTTAAAAATGGCTGCTACACATCCTCCTCTCCTAACCGTTCTGTAGACACTCATAAAATTAAAGTTAGGAGGAGCTGTTTCATTGAGGATTGTTGCACTGCAGCTCTCTGATAGCCATGTTTCACTTAGAAGAAAAAAATCTAGGTTGTTTGTGGTTATTAAGTCATTGACTAGAAGTTATTTATTTTTAAGTGAACAAATGTTTAAAAGTGCTAATTTAACAGTGGTATTATTGCTTTCCCCCACAGCAATTTTAGTTTGACATGTAATAGGCAGTAGATTAGATGGGTTTGCTATCTGGCTTGAGACAGCCCTAGACTTTCTGTTATGTAAAAGAACAGGAATAGAGAACGATACAGGCACGCTGGGTTCCCACTTGTTCTGTAAACATTTGATCCTGTTACACATATCACTGAGAGCTGTTTTCAGTTGTTTTTGGTTCTGATTTCCGCTGTGGGAGGGGCTGAAGCTTTTTAACCGGTGGAATGGGGGGGCTGCAGGGCCTTTGCACTTTCTGGTTGGTATCTGGGGGCTCGCAGCAATAGAGTGGGTTAGTTTTATTCCAGCATGAACCAGATCCTCAGTTTTTTTGGAGAAGGTCAAGAGCGACTGGTTCTCTGGTGTCACCAGAAAATTGTCCTTGGAATCTTGGAGCGCTTTTAATGTGACACAGTCTGTTTGTGATAAGCTCTGTGGACAGGACTCAGCTGAGATTTTGTCCATGAGCACTAATTGTTGTGGTGGCGATGTGCTATCATTGTCCTTGTGGGATGTGTCAACGGCAGTTAGTTCATCCATTTCACCCACTTTCCTCAGTTTTTCTGAGATCACACTGATAGGAGAGTATTATTGTGTATTTTTTTTCTCCTTCTTTGGTAAAACTCTAAAAGAATGGATATTGTATTACAGATGATCTGCAAGCATTCGAAGTCCAGAGTTGTTTAGATGAATCCCGTCCCTTTTAAAGAGATTTCTTCTCTCCCAGAACAGGTTGAAATTGCTGATGAAATTCAGACCTCTGGAGACACATGCGGTGGCCAGCCAATTTTGTAGTGCTAACAGTCTACTAAAGCGACCTATCTCTTTATTAATTATTGGCAATGGGCCTGATATATGCACTTTTTTAGACTCTTGTAGAGATTCAAGTGTGTCAAACAGGCCACTGAAGTCCTTATTTAAAATTTCAGACTGCTGATTTAGAGTGTCATTTGAACCTATATGTATAATTTTGTCAGCAGTGTAGTTTGAGGATTTCTGGTAATTTCTCAGTAATCTCGTTCACAGTTGGGTATGGGAGACTGTTTGTTATCATACTCTTACTCCTTAATTTGCTGATTTTCGAGTCCCCAATGAGTATAGTGTTTGGGTATTTCGGCTGTGTAGCCTGTGTGAGAGCTTGAGGAATTTCCCCTCTGTCATTTTGTGAGAGTTGATGTTTCTTACCATACTTAGGGTTGTTTTCCATAGCACGGCAGGGTTGTGAAATGGTGTTTATAGGAGGTGTAGGCAGCTTTGTGAGCTGTGAGTACTGCTTTCTGGTAATGGTTTTGGATTTTGCTGGTGGTTTCAAGCAGGGCAACTCTGGTTTTGACAACAGCTGGTATCTGTTACCAAGCTGAAGTTTTTCTTTGGTGGTTGGCAAGCGGTGTTTCTTTACATTCCTCTGTATGTTCGTCCATGCCTCTGAGTACGTTGGGGTAGAAGTCATCACACGCTTGGGGATGGCACCTTCGTGATCCCGCTTAGTCAGCACCTTAGCATAGGTGTTGTGGGATGGTAGTGTCTGAAACTGCCACCTGGGACGACGGTACCAGGAACGAGTCCAGATATTGTTCACCATCCTGTATTTTGTAAAGGGTGGAAATCCTGCTTTCTAGTTTAGCCACTCTTAATGTTAGGCGACAGCAGTCTGCACATTCTGTACAGCTGGAGTCCATGTTGGATTGCTCTAATTCTTTAAGATAGCTTTAGAAGGTATTCCGGGTAGATGTATAAACAGCCTCTGTCCATAAGGTGTATAAAAAAATAGCAGATAAAAAGTCTAAAGAGTATTTTGGGAAAAGAAAAGAAATAGAACACTAAAGAAAAAGCAGATATAGGACAGATTGCAAGCAGAGCGGAGCCAAGCAAGGACACATCCTTCTCCTTCAGACTCTAGCAATTAGTACCGAGTCTAGCAAAAACAAAAGCAATCTGCATTCTACTGGCTATAAAACACTCAGTCCATTAACATGGACTAAACAACATGAGTTAACCACATCATCTCATACTGTATTTAAAAACCACAGGAGCATTGGCGTAGGAATGACTTTGATATTTTTCACAAATTGTTTTTATTATTGTGGGGGACCACATTGGCTGTCTGTAACATTGGGGGGCTATGTCCCCCCCCACGTTGCTACGCTCTTGTTTCTATTTATTGATTGAGGAACTTGCATTGAACAGGCAGCAACTCAACCTCCATCCTTGGGTTTAATCCATTACAATCATGAATACATTTTAAATCCTCACACCCTGCAGTGCCACCTGCCTCTCCTTTTGTCTCTTTCATGGCTGCATCACGGTTCTCCTAATAAATTAACAATTGTAGCCTATATGATATTGCAAACAAAGTAATAGTGGACTTCTATATGATAAATTATGTTAATCTTGGGCTATTTTGTATGTGGAAAATGTATAACAGTCACAAACTTTCACATATTCATCATTAATTCCTTTTATGACCTTACCTCACACCCTCCACCTGTTACTTAAATCTGTAACTCCTTCATGTGCCACTCCTTCCTCACCTGCCTCTTCCCTGATGATACCAGCATTCTCCTGATGACACATTATATCATTTCAAAATGTAAATCTAGGCTTGGTAAATGATAGGTTATGATGTTGTCCTGTCCTTGTGTAAAATTAGTTGTATACTTACACTAACTTTACTCAGTAACGTTATGTCCTTTGATGAAGTTTTATTTTTGTGGGGTGGCATTATGCTGAAATGAGATGACAGAACATTTTACTTTTGCTAAGGTTAACACAGAGAAATTCATGGACAGCTATAGCTATAGCTATGTGGCTAGCTATCTAACATAACATTAATAATAATTATAATAATAACCTTTATTTATATAGCACCTTTCATACAAGGAATGTAGCTCAAAGTGCTTTACATCAATAAAAGTCAAATAAAATGGAAGAAATGTGCATCAATAAAAACATTTACATCAATAAAGGACAAAGAAATGTAAATAGTTAAATTTAAAACATATAAATGCAAAGAGCACATTTGCAGGCAGTCAAATAGAAATATGAAATGTAGAGAAACATATTAAAAAGAGGGATGGCATAAAAAGCATTTAAGTGCTTACTTAGTAAAATGCCATAGTAAAAAAAGTTTTTAACAGCTTTTTGAATATATCAATAGATTATGATTTAGAAATTTTTTGGTATTGTGTTCCACAGTTTTGGAGCATACTTAAAAAAGGCAGCATCTCCAATTTTTCTGTGGGTGGAATTTTGTATCATTAGCAGGTTAGCTGTGGAAGATCTGAGTGCCCTTTGGGGAACATAGGGTTTTAGAGAGTCTGTAAAATAGGCTGGTCCTGAGCCATTTAGAGTTTTATAAACAAGCAGGAGGACCTTAAAATCAATCCTGTTGGAAACTGGGAGCCAGTGTAATGACTTCAGAACTGGAGTAATATGATCTCGTCTCTTGGTTCTTGTTAAGAGTCTCGCTGCTGAGTTTTGGATGAGTTGAATCTTCTCTAAATACTTTTTTGGGAGGCCTGTAAGGAGGGCGTTGCAGTAATCCAATCTGGTTGTGACAAATGCGTGAAGGAATTTTTTTGCATCTTTCTGGGTTACGAATGGTCTAATTTTAGCAATATTTCTGAGTTGAAAGTAAGATGTTTTGGTCAACTTGTTAAGATGGAAGGTAAAACTTAGGTCAGAGTCTATGATAACACCTAGGCTCCTAACTTCAGGTTTGATCAGGGAAGTCAGGTTGCCAAGGTTCATGCTGATTTTCTTCCTTTTGACTTTGGCGCCAACTAAGAGGATTTCTGTTTTATCCTAGTTTAATTTTAGGAAATTAACACTCATACAATTTTTTATGGCAATTAGGTACCTAGACAGTGAGCTTATTGCATCTATGTCATCTGGCTCTACGGAACTGTATAGTTGTGTTTCATCAGCATAGCTGTGGAAATTTCCTTGTGCAACACCGCATAGTACTTCATGTTCCTCAGATACATAATCACCAAAAATGACAAAGAATTTTCTGCCTGTAATGTAGGTTTGAAACCATCTGAGGACATTTTCTGAGAGACCAACCCAGTTTTCGAGACGGTCTAGTAGAATATCATGATCAATGGTGTCGAATGCTGCACTCAGGTCTAGGAGGACAAGAACCGAGACTTTGTTTGCATCCATGCTAATTGTTAGATCGTTTACTATTTTGGTCAGGGCTGTTTCTGTACTATGATTTGCTCTAAAACCTGACTGAAACTTATCTAGAATGTTGTTGTCATTTAGAAATGTGCTCAGTTGGTAAAAACTGCTTTCTCAAGAACCTTACTTAGAAAAGTGATGTTTGATATTGGTCTTTAGTTGCTTAGTACCTCAGGGTCTAGTTGTGACAAACTTACAAACATTAGTTAGCACCTCTCGCAAAGCATAATACATGTGCCATTAAAAATTACATTTTTTTATTTAATCGTCATGTGCCTTCTAACCATAATTACATTTTAGAAAGCTTGCTAACTTCAACCGCTTGACTGAGACTACTTTACCTCATACAAAGTCAAGTCATATTCAAGTTCAAAGCTGGTGCGCACCGGTAACGTATTTATTTTGTTCCTAGTGTAATGTTAACTTCTCTCTACTAAATCAGATGCTCCGACTATAGGTGAAAAGTGAAGAATATGAAGCTGGTCATTGGCGAATGGTGATTACTCAAACTTAGCATGAAATGGGAAGGTTTGACTTGCTGGCAAAACTGGATATCTTCTTTGTCACGCTTTCAAAATAAATGTTTGATATGTAAAGTTTTTTGTCCCTGCAGTATAGGCACATGGGTGGGACACATGCAGCATTTTCCGATATTGATGGGGACACATCCCCCCCATCCCACCTGGTTCCTACGACAATGCACAGAATTCACAGTTCTGAGAGAAGAACTGAGAACTAAGATGAAGGGGAGTTTAACTTCCTGACAGCCTTGTGGATGAAGCTGTTCTGTAGTCTAGTAGTTCGGGCCTCAGGCTCCGATACCTCCTCCCAGATGGCAGAAGACTGAGGAAGTCGTGTGATGGGTGGGTAGAATCATCCAATATGCTGAGTGCTTTTTTGGTTAATTGAGCATGGTAAATGTCATTGAGGGAACCAGTGTTGCACCTACAATCTTTCCTGCTGCATTCACTATGCAGCAACACTTTCCGGTGGTGGAGTTACCAAACCACACAGTGGTGCAGCTGGTCAGGATGCTTTCAATGGTTCCAAGATAGAATGAGCACATAATGGGTGCTCTAAAGCCTGCAGTATACTCAAAACTCTAAAGCCTGCAGTGTACCCTGGGCTCTAACTTTCCTCAGTTTGCGGAGGAAGTAAAGGCGCAATTGGGTTTAGCCAGTGATGCAGTATTGTATTCCTCTGTGATGTGCACACCCAGCAAATTGGTGCTACTCTCTCCACAGCAGCACTGTTGATGGTCAATAAAGGGTGCTGGGTGGGAGCTCTCCTAAAGTCCACAACACAATCTCCTTTGTTTTCTCTATGTTTAAAGACAGATTGTTTTCACTGCACCACCTAGCCAGTTGGCACACTTCATTTCTGTAGTTTGCCTCATCATTGCTGTTGATGAGACCCACCTCAGCTTGATGGTCCACAAACGTTATTAAGTGATTTGTGCTGTACATTGGTGAACAGTCATGGGTTAGCAGAGTGAAAAAAAGGGGGCTAAGAACACATCATTGGGGAGCCCCTGTGTTCAATGTGATGGTGCTGGATGTTTTGTTACCGACCCAAACTGCCTGTGATCTTCCAGTAAGAAAGTTAAACAAAGAGTTGGACAAAGAGTTGTTTAAGCCAAGCCGATCCAGTTTTTGTATTAACTGCTGTGGAATGATGGTATTAGATGCCGAACTGAAATCTATGAAAAGCATTCTCACGTAAGAATGTTTGTTTCTAAATGAGAGAGCTAAATGAAGGGCATTAGAAAATGCATCATCGGTGGATCAATTGGCCTGATATGCGAACTGGAAGGGGTCCAGGGAGAGGGGGGTTATGGTTTTGATATGTTGCAGGACAATCCGTTCAAAGCACTTCATGACAATAGGAGTCAGTGTAACAGGACAATAGTCATTAACAACAGATGGGCTTGGTTTTATCGGGAACTGGTAAGCTTGTGGTCGCATGTGGGAACAACAGCTTGGCTCAGAGAAATGTTAAAGATCTACAAAGACATCTTTGAGCTCTCCTGCACAATCCTTTAACACACAGGTGTAGTTGAAAAAGAAGAGGTAGGTAAACTATAAATTCCAGGGCTTCCGATGCAGTGCACTTGAACGTAATGATATTGCATTATGCTCCTGTCTTTATCTTTCTAGCAGAATGTTAAAGTACATTCTCACAGGTGATAAAAACATTCTCTCTCCTCGCTCTGTTCCTTCTCTCTCAAATTGTCCTGTCCCTGTTTCTTCATTCTCCATTTGTCTTACCTCTTTATCTTCTCTTTGCTTATCTCCTCTCTTTATCTCCCTCCTCTCTATATCTCCTCTCTCTGTGTTCTCTGCATAACTCAGTTGTACCTCTTGTCTGTAAAATTAAGAAACAAAAAACAGCTTAGCACACCACATCCTGTCAAGTAGCCAATCACATTATAAGGGCTATAGGTTAAACCTTTCAGAAAAAACATTTAAAAATTCCCCCATTCTCCCAAGAGGCTCCCATCGCCGCCTCTTTAGAGGGGTTTACGGCAAAGTTCGAAGCACAAGACCGCCATATTGTTGACGTGGAACAGCAGCTTAATGTATATAGCGATAGCATCGCCTCGCTTGAAAAGATGGTTAAGGACCTAGCTATATCCAACAAGCAACTGACCGGAAAGATGGAGGACCTCGAAGTCCCGCCGCTATCTGCGTGTTATCGGCATTCCAGAGGTTGCCGAAGGTCAGGACCCTGTTGCTTTTATGTCCAGTTTCTTCTCAGAGGTGTTGGGTCCTGATGTCTTTCCATCCCCACCAGTCCTGGACAGAGCTCATCGAATAGGCCCCAAACCATCGGATAACCAAGCCAACAGCAAACCTCAGATCTTTATAATCTGCTTCCACTATTACACCAACAAGGAACGAGCCAGTCGCTGAGAGGCTGTCAATCGGAGTCAACTGTTTCATCAGGAGAGGAACCTACATCTTTCCGGACTATAACGCTAGCACTGCCAAGAAGAGAGCTGCTTTCTCCAATATGAGACGCAATCTACGCAAGAAGAAGGCGCAGTTCTCTCTTCGTTTTCCAGCCCTGCTCCGTATTGACTTCGGTGGAAAGAAGCTACAATTTGACTGTCTAAATAAAGCCCAGAGATGGTTTGATGACCATTTCGTATCGAAATGAGTAATATCTGTGTGTGGGTGCGGTGATACGTGTTTGTATTCGGCCTGTGAAACAGTTTTTTTGTATTCTTGCTTTAACAGGCTTTTAAGCATAAAATTCACTACCTAGCCACCTTGGGCTGGCTAATTAGCAAATCACAACTAGCTAGTTCAGCACGTTCACCCTGTTGAGGCAGGCAGTAGGCTGACGCTGCTGAGTTTCTGTCCAGCATTGTCAGATGTTCTCATTGGCTATTGGCGTTCATGTGAAGTAAGGCTATTGGCTTACTGAAAAAGCATTCTTAATTTTAGTATGTAGTTTAGGATCTGTCGATAGGATAAGATGCCTGATTTAAAGTTGAATTAATGTTACCTGCTCTGAGGTTGTTTTATTTTTCTTAATTTTTTTGCTTGTTGCTAATTGATGGGAGAAATGCTGATGTTACAAGTACTGTAGCCTACAGTCTGTGGGTCCATGTTTCCCTCTGAGCGCGCAGTCTGCCCTTAAGTTCTGACAATTACAAGCAACTGTTTTAGAAGTTGTGTTCTGATTGATTGTAATGTTTAGGTGTGTTTTTACAATAACTATTATTTTCACTTGGTAATTTTTCATGTTTTTTAAATTGTGGAGCCTCTCTGACTTTAAGAGGTAATCTGTTTGATCTTGTTTAGATGCACTGGAGGAAGAGATGTGGTATTAGCCTGCAGTTTCCCTTATTTGGGAAGGGAAATTTAAGGTCCGGTGAGGGAGGGAAGGGGAGGGGGGTGTGGGAAAAGGTCCTGTCTGTCTTTTTATGTGTATGTTTTCTTCCTTTACTTTTTTTTTCCTTTACTTTTTTTACTAAATTTTTCCTTTATGTATTTACCAATTGTGTTTGATCTGCCCATACAGTCACTTTGTGCACTGTCTTAATGGCTGTAATGTTATCAAGTATTTTTCTATTTTTTCTTTTTCTTTTCACTTTCCCATGCAACCTAATCAAAGCCATGGCTGATAAATATAGTAATGCTTCCTCAAGATTTCTGAGCTGGAATTTAAAAGGAGGGAATAGTCCTGCTAAAAGATCCAAAGTGCTTTCTCACCTGAAGCAGCTGAGGGTTGATGTGGCTTTCCTTCAGGAGACCCATCTGCACATTAAGGATCAATATAGACTTAAACCCCGATGGGCTGGTCAGTATTTCCATTCTAATTTTGATTCCAGAGCTAGAGGAGTAGCTATATTAATTCATGAAAACATAAACTTCTCCTTAGATAAGGTTCTTTCTGATAGGGCTGGAAGATATCTGATTGTTGTGGGCTTACTTGACTATACACTTATTTTAGTAAATGTTTACACTCCTAATTTTGATCATATAGAATTCGCTAATAATTTATTGATGCAGATCCCAGCCTTAAATACACATTTATTGATATTTGGCGGGGATTTAAATTATGTAATGGACCCTGCACTGGACCGGTCCAGGTCACGTACCAGTGTTCCCTCTGCCATGTCAAAATATTTTTCTGACTTTATGGCCCAGCATGGATGTGTTGATCCCTGGAGATTTCATAACCCTCAATCCAGAGAATATTCATTTTTTTCCCAGGTCCACCATACATATTCCCGCATAGATAATTTTTTTGTAGATGGCTCTCTACTCCCAAGGGTAAAAAACTCTGAATATCTACCCATCATCATTTCTGATCATGCCCCCTCTGCCCTTGACATAACAATTAACTTTTACTATGTAAGAACTGCCCCCCTTGTAAGAACCGCCCCCTTTAGAGACTCAATTCTCTGCTTCTTTCTGATCCAGCCTTTTGTGAATTCATCTTTACATCTATCGATGATTTCCTTAGTTTGAACAAAACAGATGGAATATCTTACTCCTTACTATGGGAGACACTTAAAGCTTATCTCAGAGGGCAGATTATGTCTCACTTATCACATCAAACATAAATTAGGAGAACTAGACAGGAGGAGCTTTCCAATGCTATTCTCAGCCTTGACGGTCAATATGCTCTGTCTCCTTCTCCTGAACTCTATAAACAACGGCTGGACCTTCAGGCAGAGTTTGATCTTTTATCCACAGGCACAGCTGAGCGGCTATTACTACATTCTTGTGGCACGTACTATGAGTTCGGTGACAAAGCCAGTCACCTTTTGGCTCATCAGCTAAAACGTCATGCAGCTGGGCGATCTATATCTCAAATCGAGTGCCCCTCTGGAACTCTTACATTTGACCCTTTGGAGATCAACTCTGTTTTGAAAAACTATTACTCATCACCTTACACTTCAGAGTCCCCAGATAATTCTGATTTGATGGTAGAATTTCTGGAAACCTTGGAGATACCCACAATTGAATCCACACTGGCTAAGCAAATTGATGCTCTGGTGACATTAGATGAGATCATATGCTCTATCAAGTCTTTACAGTCAGGGAAAGCCCCTGGCCCAATGGTTTTTCCCCTGAATTTTACAAAAGATTTCATGACAAACTGGCCACACTGCTATTGTCTGTGTTTGAGGAGTCACTGAAGTTGGGCTCACTTCCCCCCACACTGAGACAGGCCTCAATATCCCTTCTCCTAAAAGAGGGGAAGGATCCCACTGCATGTGGTTCATACAGGCCCCTTAGCCCTCTCAATGCCGATGTTAAGGTTTGGCAAAGTTACTGTCATCTCGCATAGAGGGTGTTCTGCCCAGCATAATATCAGAGGAACAGACTGGCTTCATTAAAGGTTCTCATTCATTTTTCAACATTCGAACCCTGTTTAATATAATTTATTCCAAAGACATAAATAGACACCCTGAAGAAGTAATTTCATTGGATGCCAAGAAGGCTTTTGATAGAGTTGAATGTGAGTATCTTTTTGCCACATTGAGTAAATTTGGCTTGGAGATGTAGTCATATATTGGATATGCCTCTTGTATACATCACCTCTAGTCCCGTGGAACTCGTCAGGGTTGTCCACTTTCCCCTTTGCAATAGCTATTGAGCCTCTCTCAATTGCACTCAGAACCTCCCCCTCACTTGTAGGGATAACCCGTAGGGGATCAGAACACAGACTTGCCTTGTATGCTGACGACTTGCTTTTGTATGTAACTGATCCTGTCTCCCACTTGCCTGGGATATTGTCTCTATTGGAAACTTTCGGCTCTTTTTCTGGTTTCAAGCTTGACCTGCAAAAAAGTGTATTTATGCCTTTAAATGCAACAGCGCTTCCACTTCAACAGTCTGATTTGCCATTCCAATTTAATCGTCTTGGTTTCAAATATTTAGGAGTTAATGTTACTCGCTCAATGTCTTCCTTAGTAGAGGCAAACTTCACTCCTCCATATGATGACTACATTTCAGAAATGGCAGAGCTTACCCATGTCTATGCTTGGAAGATTTAATGCTGTTAAAATGAATATACTGCCAAAATTTCTTTACTTATTTCAATCCATCCCCCTATTTTTACCCAAATCATATTTTAAATATCTTGATCAGGCTCTCATCTCTTTTATATGAGGAGGGAAGACTCTCAGAGTTTGGAAATCCCTACAGCAATGTACACTTAGCCGAGGGCTATCCTTGCCAAATGTTTTGTATTACTACTGGGCAGCCAACATCCAGAAGGTTTTGTTCTGGTTAGATGCCCCACATACTTTGTGGTGCCAACTTGAGGCTGGGTCTTGTGTGTCGTCCTCTCTCCCTGCTCTCTTGTTTTCTTCCATCCCCCTATTTTCCCCTCATTTCTTACATCGCCTTCTCGCTACACAGACAACCCTGTTGTCTGTAACTCTCTTAAAATATGATTTCAATTCAGGCGTCACTTTCAGTCATGTTATGCCTCCACATTAATGCCCATCTGCAGCAATCATCTTTTTCCTCCTTCTCAGGTAGATCCCGTCTTTCGTCTCTGGGAGAGAATTGGCATAGTGAGCTTCGGTGACCTATTCACAGGCAATGTATTTGCCAGCTTCTTAGACTTATCCACATCTCACAACTTACGCGTAACTCATTAATTCAGGTATTTTCAGGGTAGGCACTGTGTCTCCAGCACCTTTCCCAACTTTCCCTCCCCACCCCCAAGGCAACCATGGGAAGAGTTTTTTTGACATAAACCATATCTAAAATCTCTCATTTCAAAACTGTTTCAAAGTATTTTGTCATTTGATATGCAGGCTAGCTCTAAAACCTCGGCTGCATGGGAGACTGAACTGGGAGAAGAATTCGGAGATGAATTCTGGGGGATAGCCATCAAGAGAATAGGTACCTCTTCGTCATGTGCTCGCCTAAGTCTTATCCAGTTTAAAGTGGTACAGAGATTGCATTTTTCACAATCTAGATTATCAAAAATATTCCCAGAGGTTGATGACACCTGTGTCAAGTGTGGAGCAACTTCCTGTCATCTTAACCATATGTTTGCCCTTTGTCCCAAACTTGAACATTTTCGGAATTCTATCTCCAATATCCTTTCAGACATTCTTCAAGTCCAATTAGAACCATGCCCCCTACTAGCTATTTTGGTACTACACCAGTCCCACAGCTCCTGAATAGAAGACAAGCAGATGTTGTTTCCTTTGCTTGTCATGGTTTAGGGTGTGTTTGGAGAGAGGGAGACTCGAATAGGCAGTTTGTGGTAAAGCGTTCATGATTTATTCCAGTTCAGTGAATATCCAAAAGAGCATACTCATAGACAGCAGAGCATACGTACTAACAGACCTATATTCCTCACACTCTTAACAGTGGCGTGGACACTGACAACAGGTACTAACTTCAGAGCTTACACCTAATTTACTGCAATCTCATACATATCACAATACGTTGTTTGTAGCTCTCAGATATCAATGTAAGCAGGAAACAAATACATGAACGAACTAAACAACTAAGGAGGTCCGTATTCCGGCAGATGGAACTTAATGCCGCTGTGTCCCCTCAGTCCCCCACTAAGCCAGGCTACTTTGATGTAAGTAAAAACATAGCTGTAGTACCTCAATTTCGTGAAGCAGAGGTAGATTCCTATTTCTTGGCTTTTGAGCATGTGGCCACGTCGTTGCATTGGCCAAAGTAGGTGTGGCCTCTTCTTCTCCAGTGCAGGCTGTCTGAAAAAGCCCAGGAAGTGGTGGCAGCCCTTTCCCTGAGAGACAGTATGGATTATAAGGTGGTCAAGGCAACAGATCTTAGGGCCTATGAGTTAGTTCCTGAAGCTTATAGGCAACGCTTTTGGGGCTATAGAAAACCTGCACATCGTACGTTTGTTCAATTTGCTAGAGACAAATTGTCTATATTTGACCGGTGGTGTGTAGCCAACAAAGCTACCACCTTGAAAGAAGTAAAAGAGCTTATTTTGCCGAAGGAATTAAAGAATCATTTACCTGACCGATTAGTTGTTCATTTAAATGAACAGAGGGTGGCGACATTGACCCAGGCTGCTGTTGTGGCAGAGGAATATACTTTAACTCACAAAACAGTGTTTTCTGCTTCCCGACCCGTGTGTATTGCGGCATCATCGCCACCTCATAATGGCCCTCTGTCTAATGGAATACAAAACAGAAAATATTTCTATTGTCTAAAAAGGGGGCATCTTATAGCTAACTGTGGTAAGTTAAAGAATAAACGGAAGTCACCTCCTGTTTCTCCTCAACCTTCCAGACCAGTAGGGTTGGTGGTGAAAACTCAGCCCTCGAAACACTCGAAACAGGGGCAATGCCCTAGAGCGTCTCATCCCTTACTTGAAAGCAGTGAAGCTCCATTCGTTTTCTCTTGGTCCTAACGCTCAGGGAGGGAGTTACAAGTGAGGTGGGAGGCTGTGCCCGTTCATGTCTTGCAGGATACGGGAACTTCTCACTCCGTCATACACTCCAGTGTGCTACCTTGGTCTGGCAGATCGTATACCTGGTTCTCTGGTGCGCCTGAGGGCAGTGGCGGTTCTAGGATTTTTCTGTAACAGGGGCCATTAAGGGGCCACATGTTACATTCAGGGGCCAAGTACAGGGTACATTCAAGCGCACAAAATAATTTAATTTATTCAGTATGGTGCAAATACACTTTGGCAGTCATTCCTTTTTCAAATGCTCCAATAAAAGAAATGTGCCAGTAAAGTTCTTATAGATTTT
>JACXGM010014258.1:0-15081 GCA_016801145.1 Umbra pygmaea
CTGGTCAGTGGTTTTATACATATATAATAAACTCTGTTTATTCCACACTGGTCAGTGGTTTTATACATATATAATAAACTCTGTTTATTCCACACTGGTCAGTGGTTTTACTTATTTTTTCAAACCACACTCGATGCCAATATCGTCATATGGTGGATAAAAGGGAAGCCTTACAGGAATTGGCTACAGAAATCTGGTAAGGATCTGAGCTCCACATAGCAGAGTGTTAATGAGCTAGGCCTGTGTGACTCTCCTCTTTTGGCCAGTAGACCAGGGACCAGGGCTCTAGCTGAGCTCCAAGCCACAATAAGGCCATTGTTTGTTTCCCTGTCATTGGTGAATAAGCTCTCAGGAATGCATTGACTATTGAAATATGAAAATGCCTTCATTCCCGGGCAACCTCCCTCTGTTTCCTTGCTGGCGTTAGAGCAGTAAATGTTTGAAGGGCTAGTTTTACCAGAGCATCCTGAGCACTATGGTCTGGGATGACATATGAACTAAAGGATTGTTAGCAATGGTGGTTTGGTGTTGGACAGCAGAAACATGATTCAG
Source organism: Umbra pygmaea (assembly GCA_016801145.1). Taxonomy (NCBI): domain Eukaryota; kingdom Metazoa; phylum Chordata; class Actinopteri; order Esociformes; family Umbridae; genus Umbra; species Umbra pygmaea. Next base: position 553 of record JACXGM010014258.1, read on the forward strand.
GTATGAGGGGTTTGACCTTCCAGTTCTCCTGTACGTATGTAGCATTGTGATGACAGTTTAGGGCGGCATTTGGGTTTGATCTGATTTCAGAATATTTTTTCCTCCCCTCCCAATTGGTCCTGACCCTACTTTGTTTTCTACTCCACAACAGGTGGTGATGGTGGAGACCCCTTGCATGCTTCGATCAAGCATGTTGTTGAACCGTCCCATTATCACACTGCTCATTCAACACAGTCAGTACATGCAAGGAAGTATTACACATTCGCCATTTATACTTCTGTGACTTAACTGACTGGCGCCATATGTGCAAGAGGAGTTGATGGAGAGTGACTTGACAAGGAACGCTACTCCGACTTTCCTACTCCCCTACCCCAGGCAATGCTCTCTGAATACATATAGGTTTTACCTTCTCCATACAAATACTCATAAATACATAACACAGTTTTTGGTGTCAGTGTACATATCAAGCTCTTGTTAGATCTTGTAAATAAGGGTTTTAGTCCAAAACAACAACATGTGTAAAGACCCACAATGATTGAACACAGAGTGTTTGGCCTACTTGATTACTAACCACCCACTGGTATACGGACCTAATCACCATTAATACATATATACACACAACTCAGTACATGTCCATCAGCTCTATGCCACGACATTCATACCAGTCCCTGAATGTCATGACAAGACCTCAGTAATAATGCAATCAAATTTTTCATTTTGACGTCAGAATATATTCTTTTGTTATAGTTGCAGTGCCGAATTTTGCAGAGTGAAACCAGAACTAATTTCTCTTTCAGTGACCAGCTTCCATATGCTGTAAAACAGTGGAGGCTGGTGACAAACAAAGTTGAGGAGGATGGGAGACTCCCGGTCAGGATGTTAGCCAAGTACTTAGGAATTGTGTTCAACTGAAACATTTATTGAAGCATTTGTGAGTAAAATCTACTATGGAATGGGTTCTTTGTTTTGGGTTTGTATTGGGATATCCTCTAAACGAAGGTTTCACAATTAATGACACCCGTAAATGTTATTGTAAATAACATCTACCAAATTAAACCAGGAATAAAATTCCAAAATCTTACAATTATTTAACACAAAAGAAAATTCAACAAAATCAAGGTTCCATAATTATTGGCACTTCTTATTCTGTACTTAGTGCAACCTCCTCTGGCAAGCATGGTCTCTTCCTGTAATGTTTAGCAAGTCTTAAGGAACTATATTGAGCCATTACATCACTCTCTGTTCCACTAGGGTATAAAAATAAGGTAACACATGTGCATTATCCCTTTGTCATCCAACACCATAAAGAAAACAAAAGAACTGGCAGTTCAAAAGAAACACCTGGTTGTAGTCCTTCATAAATCTAGTAGTGGCTAAAAGAAGATCCACAAATTATTGAATATACCCCTGAGCACTGTCAGGGCAATTTTAAAACAAGTCAAAAGATATTGAACAGTAGAAAACCTCAAGGGTATAGGACAAATGCAGTTTGTCCCCCAGGATAGGGAGGAGAATGGAGAAAGAAGCAACAAATTCCCCAAGAATCACTGTGAAAGAATTGCAGGTCTTGGTGGGATCTTGATGGGATCACCAGGTTTCATAAAGCACCATCAGACGTCACCTCTACAACCACGGCCTCTTTGGAAGGGTTGCCAGATGAAAGCCCTTTCTGACCCCAAGACAGAGACTCGGGTGCTTGGAGTTTGCCAAACATAATTTGAATATGACTGGAAGAAGGTGCTCTGGTCAGATGATACAAAAGTGTAATGTTTTAGTCAGATACAGCATCGGCATGTATGACGTTGAAACAAAAATGCATACAAGGAGCGACACGTCATACCCACAGTGAAATGTGTTGGTGGGTCAGTGATGTTTTGGGGCTGTTTTAATTCCAGAGGTCCAGAGGCACTGGTCAAGATTGATGGCATGGTATATTCCACAAAGTATCAGGCAATTTTGGCTGACAATCTGGTTGCTTCTGCCAGAAGGCTGGGACTTGCCATAGATGGACTTTCCAACAAGACAATGATCCAAACATACCTCAAGATCCACACAGAAATGGTTGTGTGACAAGAAAATCAATGTTCTGCAATGTTCTGCCACGGCCATCTTAGTTGCTGGACCTCAATCCAATCAAAAACCTCTGGGCTGAGTTGAAGAGGGCAGTTGATAAGCGCAAAACAAAGAATGTGAAGGATGTTGATAGGATCTGCATAAAGGAACTGTCAAAAATCCCTCCAAATGTGATCCTTAACCATGTCAAACATTACAGGAAGAGACTCCATGCTGTTATCCTTGCCAGTGGTTGTACTGAATAAGGAGTGCCAATAATTATGGAACCTTGATTTTGGTGAAATGTCTTTTGTGTTAAAAAATAGTGTGATTTTGGTTCGTTCCATTGCAACATTAATAAAGTACAGTGTTTCTCACATGTTGGTATTTTAAGATTATTTTATGATTTTAAAGTATTGTTTGTGCATTGCCAGTCAGAGGTGCCAGTAATGTTGGAGCCCACTGTATGCAAGCAGTGCTCATCATATATAGGTGGTGTTAGAAAACAACTCCACTCTGTCCCTCAGTGCAGGGAAGGCTTTACTCTAGAAACTCACAGCTAACGGTGTGCAGTTAGATTAAACAGTCATGCTGTCATATAGACAAATGAGAAGAATACTGTTCTTACAATGTTAAGAAGGGAAGAATCACATCAGGGTCATTATTTATGGATGGTGTTGGTGTTTTAAAACTTCTTCCAGTGAAGAATGAGGTAAGGGGGGTGGATGATCAAGGGGTTCAGTTCAGAATACTATGGGTGAGCTAAGGAGGGTGGATTAATGTTTCAAGAGTTTGAGCAGGGAGAAATCACAGTTGAAAACAAAATGTAAATTAATTTTAAAACATGCTGCTAACCATTATAAAATTTTGGGGAAATTTTTAACAGTTTTTGGTGCCGTAGGCAATTGAAAATTTGCCTGTACTTGGAATGCTACCGACTCAACACTGCAGTTCCACATCACGTAAAGCTATGTTCATCCTGTGATCCTTTGATTGGATGAAAAACATGTCAGTTCATATTTTAACAAATCAGATAAGTCAGAGGACATCAAAATGTTGCTGAAATATTTTGTTCTGATGCTTTTCATGGACTCTATATGGGCTTCTCCCTAGACTGTATGCCTTCACGTCCACTGATTTCCTGCGAGCTTTTCCTGGACACATTTCTTTCTTCAGTAGTGTAAATAGCACTCTGGTAGAAACTAGAATAGCCGGAGGATGAAAAATCATATCCTTCTCTCAGCCCTACTACGGTACTCTTATTCATTTATGGATGGCTCGTTGGCTTTCCTTCCTTCCATAGACTTACACAGTAAGTCTGCCTGGCACAAGGTTGACTTTTTGGCCTCTGGAAAGAACACTGCAAAAAATTACATTCCAAAAATAAGTTAAAAAAACACGAATACAAGGTATTTCTTGCTTGTAATAAGTAAAATAATCTGCCAATGGAACAAGACAAATTTCACAGATTTTTAGGACATATTAACTAAAAACAAGTGTTATTATCTAATACAAATATAGCTTGTTAAATATGTAAATATGTCTTATTTTTAATTTTTTTACCTGAATACAAGATAAATATACTTTTTGCCAATAAAACAAGATTTTTAAGACAGGATTTTTTGCAGTGAATAAATTAAATCCAACATTCTGAGATACAGATTTTATGTACTATGTCATATACATCCCCCAAAATACAAAAACATATGTTTATTTTTTGGTTTATTATGGGTAAATTAATGTACAACATGAAGAAAATGGCTGTAAAATCCATATTTTGATGCCCACAGGGCTTCTGAAACAGTGTGACAATGTATTGGGGTCATACTAACAGGTCAATATAAAAAAATAATGTACATATTTCTTATTATTTTCTTTACTATATAAGTTTTTATAAACCCAACCATTTCCCTCCATTTCCCTCTATACTATACTATACTATACTATACTATACTATACTATACTATACTATACTATACTATACTATACTATACTATATCATCGAACTTACTGAAGCATAGAGTCTTCAGCATATACTTAAATGTTGAGCCGAGGTTTGCATCTCTCACATGGGTTGGCAGATCATTACACAAAATTGGAGCTCTATATGAGAAAGCCCTTTCTCCAGCTGTTTGTTTACAAATTCTAGGAACAGTAAGGAGGCCAACATATTGCGAACGTAACGTATGTGAAGGTATTTATGGCAGCACCAAATCAGACATATAAGTAGGGGAAAGTCTATGTAGTGCTTTGTAGATTAACAGTAAAACTTCTAAATCAGCCCTAGCCTTAATGGGCAGCCAGTGTTGAGACTAGAATTGGGGTAATATGTTGAAATTGTGCGGTTCTTATCAGACTTCTGGCAGCCGTGTTAAGCACTAACTGACTTTTTTTTAGGGTTTAGTCTGGGTAGCCAGAAAAGAGGGCATTACATTAATCCAATCTTGAAATAACCAAAGCATGGAAAAAACTTAATCATTCCTTGACAGAAAGTTTTGAATTTTTACAATGTATCAGGGATGGAAAAAAGCTGCTCTTCAGATATGTTTTACATGTTTGTCAAAAGAGGGATCTAGGTCCAGTGTAACACCAAGGTCTTTTACAGTGTTTGTCTGATATAACTGTATAACCATCTATGTTCATTGTCAGATTTGACAGCAGTTCTCTTTGTTTCTTGGGACCTAAAATGTGCATTTCTGTTTGGTCACAGTTTAAAAGTAAATCATTTTCTGTCATCCAATTCTTTATCCAAAACACAGGCTTCCAGGGTGTGCAATTTTGGTGTTTCTCCCCTTTTCACTAAAATGTACAGCTGTGTGTCAACAGCATAGCAGTGAAAGTTGACATTGTGTTTACGGATGACAACACCAAGAGGCAACATATATATTGCGAGAACAGTAGCGGTCCCAAAACAGAACCTTGAGGAACACCAAGGCATTCCTTTTTTGGAGGACAGACAATCCACAGATTTAAACTGATATCTTTCTGATAGATAGGATCTGAACCATGCCAGAAAATGAAAAATTAATGTAGCCCGATATAGGTTTCCAATCTGTCTAGAAGAATGTTGTGGTCAATAGTATCGAAGGCAGCACTAAGGTCCAGAAGCACAAGAACAGAAGCACAGCTCTGGTTCGAATGAAACTTGGAGGTCGTTTATCAACTTCACAGACAAATTAGCTGTTGTTGGGGTAAATTGTAGATTGGCTTAGTGAACATTGATTGCAGTCATTGTAGTCTCAAATCTATGATAGGGTCTAAACACAGACTGGAGCTTTTCGTAAGTATTATTAGCACTGAGTTGCTAGGCAACCACTTTTTCTAATATGTTTGAGAGAAATGGTAGATTTGAAATAGACCGGTAGTTATTTAGCCTTTCTGGGTCAAGTTTTTTTTTTAAGTGGCTTCACTACAGCCAATTTTAGGGAGTTTGGTACACACCCAGAGACTAGGGAGTAATTACTTCTTTTTTAGCATTTGCAGGCACAGGGAGTAACACCTTTCTTAATTTTTTTCAAATACTGTCCAGTTGACAGCTGGAAGGCTTTGAGGCCTTTAATATTTTAGTGAAAGATCCAAGGAATACAGGATCTCAAGATTCCAGTGTCCTTTCTAATCCAATATCCTAACTGTGCTGTGCAATCTCAGGACAGGTGAGTTGAGGTGATACTGTATATGCTTCTTAGGGGAGAATTCTGTGATTGTTTTTCTTTTTCTCAAGAAAACTCATGAATTCCTTACTGCCAAAATGTAGTACAAACTAATTTGTGGAATTCAGCTTTTTATTTAACTTCACAATTGTGTAAAAAGAATTGGGACTATTTTTGTTCTCCTCAATTAGGTTGGAGAAATAGGCTAATCAAGCAGAAGTGAGTGCATTTCGGTAAAGGGCAGAGTTCTGTCATTCCAAGCTAGTCTAAATACTTCCAACTTGGGAGAACGCCATTTCCGCTCCAGTCTTCTGGAGTCTTGCGTTAGGTGCAGGGGCATCACCAGACCTTGGGTTCCGGGGCTCTAGCCCCGGGTGTTTTTTCTCAGCCCTAAATGTTTCGCGAGCTGACAAACACAGCAATGGAATAAACATTTGCAAGGCGAGCCAAATCTTTAAAAAAAAATGTATCCAATTAAATGAGGATAAGACCGAGATGATTTTATTTGGAAATAAGGGGTGTGTAGACAATGACTGCTTGGGGTTGTTTCCTGGAAAAGCACTATCTAACGTGAAAAACCTTGGTGTCATTTTTGACTCTGATCTTAAATTTGACCGGCAAATTAATGCTGTTGTTAAGAATAGTTTTTATTATCTTAGATTAATATCTAAATTAAAGTCCATCCTCTCATTTGAAGACATGGAGAAGGTTGTTCATGCCTTTGTGTCAACCCGTTTGGATTACTGTAATGTGTTGTATCTGGGTGTGAGTCAGACCTCTCTCGTTTACAGCTTGTTCAGAACTCAGCTGCCAGACTTTTGACTGGTACTAAGAAGAAAGAACATATTACTCCATTGTTAATGAAACTACATTGGTTACCCATGCGTTATAGAATCCATTACAAAGCATTGTTGTATGTTTTTAAGGCTCTGCATGGCCAAGCACCAGAGTATGTTACTGATTTTATCAGTCGCTGTCAATCCAGCAGATCTCTGCGATCAAATGATCAGTTGCTCCTCATCGTTCCGCGATCTCGCTTGAAAGGTAAAGGTGATCGAGCATTCTCGGTGGCAGCTCCTAGGCTCTGGAATGACCTTCCTCTGTCCATAAAATCGTCGTCTACTTTGGGTGATCGAGCATTCTCGGTGGCAGCTCCTAGGCTCTGGAATGACCTTCCTCTGTCCATAAAATCGTCGTCTACTTTGGGTGTCTTTCAGAGTGCGCTTAAAACACATTTGTTTTCTTTAACATTTGACAATGTTTTGTAAGCTGTGTATGTCATGTGTCTAAACTGTTTTTGAGTTTCATGTTTTATTTTTTTATTTTTTATTTATTTTTTCTCTCGGATTTTTCTGTACAGCACTTTGGATCCACTTGTGGTGCTGAAAGTGCTTTATAACTAAAGTTGAGTTGAGTTGAGTTGTGTGAGTCTGCTGTAGATGTCGACACTACCCCTAACTGGGAGGGGGCAGAGACAATTACTCAATGCCGACAGATCTTTATAGCTAACTTACAAGCTGAAACTATGTTTTGCTTAATATCCTCTGACCTTTTCATCCTAACACCGTTGGTGCCAACGTGAATAACAATATCTCTATACTTACTAGCCTTGCCTGTTTTTGATTTCACAAGCACCAACCTCAGATTAGCCTCTATGTTGTTAGCCCCAAACACTGTATGCTGGCTGTATATTCAGTCTAATATTACGGGTAATGGAGTCACCGTTTACTAAGCTTTTTTTCCTCGTTGGTCCTGCTTAGACGCCTCTGCTGCTCAAACCCCAAAATAGAAGACTCCGGCCCTGAGTCAGAATCCAGTGGAGCAAACCAGTTGAAAGTGTCTGTCGTTGGTTTAGAATTCGACACCAACCAAGGAGGCTGATGGTTGTCTTTTACCAGCATCCATGAAAGATGTCCAGCTGCGAGGACAGTGCAGGGGAGTTAAAATATCTACTCTCAACACTTCCTGGTGGCTCAGATGCATTCTTATACTTTTCTACACTGGAGTAGTCCTTTACGGGCAATTGCATCTGAAGCTGAGCCTCTAACTTAGCTATCTTAGCAAGAAGGAGAGTACAGCAACTGCAAAACGACATGCTACTTAGCTTCGGCTGGTCGTAGTAGTTGAGAAAATCTTGTGTCCAATAGTGTCCCAGGCAGGTGCAATTTCTTTAAGTCTGCAAGGAAAGCTTGGCTTCCCCTGAAATCTAAAACAATTATGGTCAAATAGTGTGTTAACATTTTATTGACTAAAAATGCATTTAAACACGTTTATCTCGAATTACGACTTCATTACTACATGTAGCAGGTCGACTGACATGATTTTCTTCTCATACAATTCCATAGCGTCACAGTGCATTTCTCTGTTGAATCCTGGTGTCAATGGACCTCAAAGGGGCTGCTTTGAACATTTTTTTTCCAGTGCTTTGGAACTACACAGTCATTGGATAAATGTTGGAATTATGTCCCGCCCACGGTCGCTCAGCGTCTCTGGTAGTGTGAACCAGGACTCTAAGCTTCTTGATTGGATTGGATGATTGGAGGGTCTGTCGAAAGACTGCATAGAATCTCCTTTTCGAGGAAGAATCTCTAAGGTAGCTTTCCGAGGTAGAAATTCCTTCTTGTGTCCAAAATAGCATCCCGAGGTGAAAACGTTAAATGAAAAAGTGAGGTGAACAGTAAGATAGTACATTGGTAGACTCTAAAATAGAGAGTTTAGCGTAAATGATAAAATATAATGCATTTAACTTATGTAGCACTTTTCTTCACAGTGAGGGGAAAGCCCACCTCATCCACCACCAATGTGTAGCACCCACTTAGGTGATGCACGGCAGCCATTTTGCGCCAGAACACTCACCACATCAGCTATCAGGTGGAGAGGGGAGTAGTTATATATGCCAATTAGGAAGGAGGGGGATTATTAGGTGGCCATGATTGAGTGGGAGGCCTGGTTGGGAATTTGGCCATGACACCAGGGTTAACACCCCTACTCTAACGATAAGTGCCATAGGATTTTTAATGACCACAGTGAGTCAGGACATCCATTTAACATCCCATCTGAAAGATGGCACCCTACGCAGGGCAGATGTCCTTATCACTACCCTGGGGCATTGGGAATGATCTTTAGACCAGAGGGAAGAGTGCCCCCTACTGGCCCTCCAACACCACTTCCAGCAGCACTGGTCTCCCATCCAGGGATTAACCAGGCCTGACCCTGCTTAACTTTAAATGCAAACCAGCAGTGCAATACAGGGCTCTATGCTGCTGGCTTTATATAGCCATATCTGTTTTATATAGATAAACATTTAAGAGTTTGGCAATTAGCCAAGCAGAGAAGAGTTTAGGTGATCCTCAAAGAAGGGCTCCTGTCATAATATATTTGGATGTACAAACTGGATATTGAATCACCTTCCAGATTTAGATCCATCCATGATATATACAACTTATCACTACTAATGTCCTGTCTGCAGTCACCTGAGGGAGCCGTCACACAACAGACCATCAATGAAAATAGAACAGCTATGCAGAAGGTCAGTGAGCTCCCATTATCATCATCATGTCCGTCATTGTCTGATGTAGGTGGAGCTCCTGGCCTGTTGGAGCCAGCAATGAACTGCTGATGGTGAGACTGGAGGTGGTTGAAAGTCCCTGGGATTCAGCCACACTATGGCTTTCACAGCCTTGGAGAAGTTACTCTCCAATATCACTCGCTCTCTCTCTCAGTTGAAAAACTGGGGGAAATGCAATTGCCTTTTGTGTAGAATACATGTGATTTACGTTTTTACTGGTGTTTCATGGAGCATGGTATGACAGTAATGTATGCCTGTTGGTTATTGTGTCCATAATAAAGGGTGTTTAAACTCTCTCTCTCCTTGTCTGTCTCCTTGTTGGCTCAGACTTTGTCCTCAGCAGCATTCTGGCCACCTGCCATTTTCCCCTCCTGTCAGACTAATAGTCTGTATTCAGCGTGGTGAGCAGGGGGTCAGGGGGAAGGGCTGAGGGGCACGGAGTTTGGGGGAGGGGATGGTGGACAGGCGGCTAGACTCCAGTGATTTACTGCCATTAAGAGGTGGGGCTGGGCCTTTTTTATCTTCCTGAGCTTTTACTCGTCATTTATTTTACGGCTGGAATAGGTGAATGAAGAAATACAGTGCCATTGAGACTGGTATGGAATAATGGATGACTGTGTGGTGAAGCGGGGGGGGGAATGGAGGAGGGGGGTGATGGGAGCTTTACATCCATTCAGGGGTGGTCACTCCAAGCAGCCACTTTGTAATATGCCATCTGTTGATCTGGGCTGCGTGTGCTTGTGTGTGTTCTCCTCATTGAATGCGTTGTCGAACTTCTGTCGCTTCTGAACTCACAGGACAAGCTGAGCCCTTGGATGACTTTACATCACTGTGATTTAAAAAGAGCAGAAAAGTCAAGTGAATGATGAATTCCTCTCAGTATTGATCCGTGTCTGTTTATAGAACAGTGTTTTATCTCTGAGTAACAGCCAGCAGACAGTCCAATCCAGAAACACACTATTAGCCAAGTCAGGCTCATGACATTTCAATGGGAAAAGGCTTATCTGTAAAAGCCAGATGAACACAGAGGGACAACTAAACCAGAGCTGCTAGTAATATCAGATGTCAATATTGTGTTTGGACAAAGCCGTATTTGTAGGTGGATGACATGAGTGGAGGATGCGTGTTTGGTCTTATACTGTAGTGCTGAACATGGTGTCTGTGTGTGATACTCCACCTGTGACCGTATGAAAGGTCATTGTGGCTGGTTAAGGACACACAGCCTCTCTCCCTGAGATGCTTCAGACACGTTTCAGACACTCCCTGTGCTGGTATGAAAAGTTTTTTTTTCCCTTTCCCCCTAATCATTATTTATGAGTTTCAGCCCAGTCTCATTCTATACAGTGAGAAAAAAAATGTCCCTTTTCGAAGTAGTACCAAAATAGCTGCCATTATTCTTTGTTAGTTCACGTCTAGACATTTGCACACTAAGCTATACCCTTTTTCAGGCCCTGTGACTGTGATATTGTGTGTGTACGTACGTCAGGTTGTGTAAAAAATATGAAGGACTGATTCTGTCCACTTGTTATCGATCATCACTATCTGATCACCATCTTTCTCTGTAAGCACGTTACCAGTTACTCTGCGTCCATAGATCAGACCTTCTGAAAGACCACACCTATATTCAAAAACATTCCAAAACTCCTTTAGATAGACCACACTTGCTTCTTTGTGGATCGACTATGGTCAGCTCTCATTAACAACATACAGTCGTATGCAAACAGTTAGATTAATTTGATAGATCAAAATGAAATTGCTGATCCAAACACCCAATTATTTATAAATGAAAAGCATGGAAATTGTCAGGAGTGCCTAAACGTTTGCATAAAACTGTATTTTAGCTATGTCTGTTGTTGGCTTTGCTTCTGTATTCGCCTTGTACTTTAATGTACTCAACACAATCTTAACAACATTCACGCCAGACAATGTACTGTATGCTTCCACAACCCACTTACTGTTCCTTTAGGACTTATGTATTTGTGACTGATCTCTTGGTGTGGCCCAGGGTGGATATCCTCACTCCCAGGCCAGCTCTGCGCCGTGGCGGCCAGCTTGCTGTCATTTTTCCTCCTCTGTGTGGTGGCTGTGGGAGTGGTGTGGTTCTGTTCAGACATCTTCATACATCACCATGAAGGAGGAAGGGGTCCTCTTCCTCTCCATCTGTTGGAGTCTGCCAGACCTCCATCTGATCGATGACTCTGAAGAGTTTGTGTATGTGTTTGTCTGCCTGTATGTCTGTGTAAAGATTCAAGAATGGTCTATTGATTTGCTGGTTTCTTGGTGGCTGTACATAAAATATATTGTTGACTGTATAACTCTGTCCAGGAACACTTTTCAGATATCTTCTGTCGTTTCTGTGTTTCATAATGCAATTCAACTCCTTCAAAAAATAACACTGTCAAAATAAACACTGAAAAGCTTCTTTGATCATCAGTGTTTCTCTCTGGGCCATTACAGGGCCACCAGAGACTAAGCCAACATTCCTCCAACTGAGGAGACCCAAAGCCTGCTTGATGAATGCTGGCTACATCACCCGGGACTAAACCAGGAAAATGAATCAACAATTCCAAAACATAAATCTTCTCAGTTTCACTGAAACATTTCTAATGACAACTGCACATAAATATAACCATCATTTCCCATGTGAAAAGCCCTGAACAAAAATCAAGCCTGACTCTCGGTCCGTAGCTTTAATCTACAGAACACCCAGAAACATTAGAACGAACGTAATGTCTCATCTTTTGCCAATCATCGTCAACCTGCTTCAGTACTAATTAGTTATCATGGTTGCTTCCAGATGTTTCTGTGTTTAACTGACTGTGCACCGAAGTGGATAGAGGACATAAACGTCCAAAGGAGAGTGTGAATGAATACACCAGTAACATAATCTGAACTTATCTGGTTTTATTGGTCACACACATTACAGCAGATGACATTGTGTGTGTAGTAATATGCAGTCAGTTAAATGGTGTTCAGAAATCCAAATTTTCATAGGACTATAAAATCAACTGAACGTGTGTGTATGTATATTTATGTTTGTGTGTGTATATTGAGTGCTGGTGTGAGGAGTGTGTGATAATGTGTGTGCATAGTAACTAAGAAAGTGCATATGAGTATGTGGCAGGTATATTAGCAGTCTGATGATTTTTTCAATTGTTGTGATTCTCCAGAACATAAAATATTTCACATTTTAGTAATTTAGTGGACGCTCTTATCCAGACAACTCACAGTGAATACATGGACATCCCCCTGGAGAGACGTAGGGTAAAGTGCCTTGCTCAAGGACATAACGACATTTGGTACAGTTGGGAATGAAACCAGCAACCTAACTTCCTAACCACTGAGCCATCTGACATGTCTGTCTGCTAGATGGTCACTGTGTAAAAAGCCCCTGGCTCAGCTGGGTGGGATCCATGGTGACCTGCCTCTTCTGCAGCACAGTGTAGAGAAGGTTAAAGGACCTGGAGTGCAGAGATTGTGCTTCAGTGGTGCTGTGGCCTGAGCTCACTAGCCTCTGAAGACCATATGATCGCAGCCAGTGTAGTAGTTGTATAAAGTGGTATTGTAGTTCTCAATCAAGGCTGATTGTATTATATATCTGCCCATATATAATGCCAGAGTCATTTGCCCTGACTCATCATTTATTATAACATCATATTTCCTACAGTAGCGAATAGGACACAACACTTTTTTACTCGTACATTGAGCATGTTCATTGGTGTAACTAGAGGTCAGAGGTCATAATATTAGACTTGGGCACTATTTAAACTGCAGTGATCTTTCTGATCCTTGCCTCTGCAACCATGCAAAACATTAGAAAATGAAATGGCTAACAGTGCATTTCAGAGCACACACCAAGGCAAGACGTCCAAGGAATTGTCGGTAGACCTCTAAGACAGGATTGTATAGATTCACAGATCTGGGGAAGGTACAGACAACTATCTGCAGCATTGAAGGTTTCAATGAGCACAGTGGCCTCCATCCGTAAATGGAAAAAGTTTGGAACCATCAGGACTCTTTCTAGAGCTGGCTGCCCGGCCAAACTGAGCGATCGGGGAAGAAGGGCCTTATTCAGGGAGGTGACCAAGAACCCGATGGTCACTCTGAGAGAGCTCCAGCATTTCTCTTTGAGGTGAGAACCTTCCAGAAGAACAACCATCTCTGCAGCACTCCACCAATCAGGCCTGTATGGTAGAGTGGCCCAACAAAAGCCACTCCTCAGTCAAAGGCACACAAGAGCCCCCCTGGAGTTTGCCAAAAGGTACCTGAAGACCATGAGAAACAAAGTTCTCTGGTTTGATGAAACAAAGATTGAACTCTATGGTCTGAATGGCAAACATCATGTCAGAAGGAAACCAGGCACCGCTCATCACCTGGCCAATACCATCCCTACAGTGAAGTCAAGTGGTGGCAGCATTATGCTGTGGGCATGTTTTTCAGTGGTAGGAACTGAAGGACTAGTCAGGATTGAGGGAAAGATGAATGCAGCAATGTACAGAGACATCATTGCACTCTGGACCTCAGACTGGGGTGAAAGTTCATCTTCCAACAGGACAATGACCCTAACCACACAGCAAAGATAACAAAGGAGTGGCTAAAAGACAACTCTGTGAATGTCCTTGAGTGGCCCAGCCAGAGCTCAGACTTGAACTCAAATTAACATCTCTGGAGAGATCTGAAAATGGCTGTGCACCGACCCTCCCCATCCAACCTGATGAAGCTTCAGAGGTCCAGCAATGAAGAATGGGAGAAACTGCCAAAAATAGGTGTGTCTTGAGCAGAGGTTGTGAATACTTATGTACATGTGCTTTTTTCAGTTTTTATTTTTAATAAATTAGCTATGATTTCAAGCACACTTTTTTCACATTGTCATTATGGGGTATTGTTTGTAGAATTTTGAGGGAAAAAATGAATTTCATCAATTTTGGAATAAGGGTGTAACCATAGAAATATAATGATAAGAAAGGCCATTGAACTGTTTGGCGTAGTTCGATTAGTACACAACAAAATGGTGATTGTTGTGGCAGTGGGGCCATAAAGTGCGTCGCACTCACTAGTTTGAGAGTTTCATTTAGAGAGTATTGTAATATTAGCATTTACTGAATATATTTTGATTACTTACCTATGTAATTATGATGCAATTAAATCCAGTACTCTCCACTTCCTCTTCACCAACAAGGCAAGCCACTAGTGAGTTCGCAACTTGCCACAAATCGGTTTAATGAAGTAGCCGCCACTAGATCTTTTCAATGGAATGGT
>JACXGM010014259.1:0-22260 GCA_016801145.1 Umbra pygmaea
CCCCCGCTCTCTAAGGAGCTGTGGTTCTCTGATGACTCCAGCGTGGTCGACACCCTGCGCTTCAAACAGTGGAATGGCAAGGAGAGGAGGTTGGTGTGTTCATACTGTCAACACGTCATCTAATGCAGTACTCCTGTATTAATACGCATGTTTATGTTTCATTTACAGCATCTACTTCCAGCCTCCATCTTTCTACGTTAGTCCTCCTGATTTAGAGAAAGTTGAGAATGGTGGAGTGGCTGTCCTCACTGGGAAAAAGGTTGGTGAATGACAGCATAGGGGTGTGCTGGGAATTGGATAAGCCCCGTCATACCACAATAAGAGCAAAATGTTTCTCAGCTTTGGCAAATTTCGAACCCGTAACCTCTGTGGGATCGGTGGCTGTCTAAACCATTACGCTATACCTCCGCTAAAGAAATCACTGGGAAAAAAAGCTATATTATTTCATTACAAAGTAGACCCGCATTCGTGTATTTATTTACAACACAGGCAATATCTTTAAAACCAAATTTTGGTGAGCTTCTCTTAAAAATGTGACGTCTCTTTGAGTACAATAATTGGTGAAATACTTTATTGATACAGATATACGTTATGCAAGTCAAATTATAAACGGCTGTGAGCCAAACACAGCTTTGGATTAACAACTGTTCCTGCACACTGATGCTCTCTGGTGGCCAAAAACTGTACTTTAAATTAAAAAAACTCCCCCTGTGGTAAACGGCAGTACGTTAGGAGAGACATCTGTACCTAGACTGAAAGTTAGACTAATTTTAATCAGTTATATAACCACCTGATGTCACAAAGTCCAGATTGTAAGTTTGGTAGAAAATAACTGAAAGTTCCTTTTATTATCAAATATGTCTACATATATTTTGGTGATTTTTTTTAATAAAGATTATTTAAATTTATAGAGTACTTGCATTGCAACCCCAATGAGCATTAAGTTGTCTAGACTTTAAAGGAGAATTCCGGGCAATTTCAAAACGTAGCTCTGTTGTTTGCATATCGGAAGTGCTGTCAGTAGCGTTAATAACTCAAACAATCTGTATTGCCAAAACCGTGTTTACCTTTTGCTGCCAGTATACAACCATTACACATTTACGGGGCAAGTTAAAAAGCGTGCTTTGAGACACTAAACATGTTCAAAATGTCATTACTAGTCCATATCCATTTGCACTGATTCCTTATAATAAACACAGCGAGTTTGAACAAATAAGTTCGTGTACATACCTTAGTTTATTTCCCATTTTCAAGTGAAGTCCACACTAGTCGATTGTCGAAGTCATACAATTCAATATTCCAAAACGTATTTTTTGAAAATGATTTTATAAATTAATCAATAATGACACGTAATGCTTTCAGTCCATTTCCCTCACTGCCTTTTTCTAGTGCCAGTACCTGAGCCTATTATGACCAATCAGTGTGCTCCCTGAATCACATGGTCATGAAACCTTCCCACTCTTCTCCAGGTGGTGCACATGGATGTGAGGGGAAACAAAGTGACCCTGAGTGACAACACTGAGATCTCATATGATAAGTGCCTGATTGCCACAGGTAAACCATGAAGGTTCAGGTTAATTCAGTTAATCGACGACATCCAGTTTATCTTCCTGCTGTTGGGTGACACAACAGGCCATGAGTCTACTAAGCCGCACTTAATTTGAGCTCTTCTTTAGGCGGTGTTCCGAGAAATCTGCAAGTGATTGAGAGAGCTGGAGAAGAGGTGAAAATGAGGACTACACTGTTTAGAAAGGTAAAGTCATCGTCTTCAGAACAACATGATACCACTGCTGTGAACAGCATAAGTGTGGGTGGAGATGCATCCTCAGCCACATTTAGAAAGCTGAAATCAACCCCCCCCATATTTATAAACCTTTAAAAAATTTGTTGAATCGTTCTACTGAGTGCAAATGCCTCCCCCCAAATATTCATTGTCCACAAGAGGATGAAGGCTCCAAAAATCTGGGGACACGGGTCACATGATCCACCCCCTGATTTTTACTGAACCACTACGCTTTTGTTGGACAGTAGTCAGGATAATGATTATATACTTGTTGAAGAACAGCTAACATAGCGTTTCTTATTATGGTATTTGTCCTCAGGGGCAGCACAACATGACTTCATGTGTTTATGTAATGTTGAACTCTGAATCATGTAAAACAATCTTAATGATATGGGCTTCATTCAGAATTACCTAAAATAAGGGTGCCAGTAGACATGTATGTTATTTATTCTGGGAATACTTGTAGTTATCTTTCAAATTCACTTTGTGAACATTTTGTTTTGGCTTTTTCCCCTAGATTGAAGATTTTAAAGCATTGGATAAAGTCTCCAGGGACACCAAATCCATCACCATCATTGGAGGAGGTTTCTTAGGGAGCGAGCTGGCCTGTGCCCTGGGAAGAAGATGTATGTTAACACCGCTGTGGAAATGAAGAAAACGGGAACACAAGACAACAGCTGAACCAACCCTTACCACAGTGCTCATTTGTAAGGTGTCTCCGTCTCTTTCCAGCTGCTGATTCTGACCTGGAGGTGATCCAGATGTTCCCTGAGAAAGGCAACATGGGAAAGGTGCTGCCTGAGTATCTGAGCAACTGGACAACCACCAAAGTGAAGAGCGGTAAAGACGAGGACGTCTTACTAATCTACATGCATGTGATGATTCACTAATGTACACTGTCATGTACTGTGCCTTACCTGACTAATTCTCTCATGTTACTAATTATATTATGGACATTATTTTATATTTTAATTGACACTGAAACACAATTTGTAATTTTAAGGGGACATTGATTTTATTTAGGAAAATATTTATGGCAATACTGAAATATGCTGCTTGCATAAGTATTCAATACAGTTGCAATAGAATAAAAAAATGTCCATAAAGAAAGGGAAACTCACCATTATTTTCCCCTCTGAACTTCAAGAGTTTCTGGATAAAACAACCCTACTGTTAAAGAAGTGTTGGTCAGGCTGTGATTAATACAGATGCATTGATTAGGTACCAATCTAGAAGTGTGAAAGCAGAAAGTAACATCCAAGTGTTTGGATATCTCAGTGATCAGTTTGACCAGGAAGTACCAAGTTGCTCCCCCCCCACCAAGGCACTGCTAAGAGATGGCCAGCACTAAAAACTCACCTTTCAGCAGGACAATGACCCCAACCACATGGCCAAAGGTACATTCAAGTGGTTTAAGAACAGATATGTGCCCAGTCAAAGTCCTGATATTAATCATGCTGAAAATCTGAGGGTATTTGTGTTCCAACTGAACACATGGTGGCTCTACCAAATATGAATGCACAGGTGTTCAATGCTTGCTAGCAACATATTTCAGTTTTTCTTTTTCTTAAGTACTTCCAAAGATACAACCAATGTCATGTTAAAATCTTTGATTATAAGTATATATAGAGTTAGGTCCCTAAATATTTGGTCACTAATTTATCATTGTTTCAGCTGTCTACCACAGCATAATGGATTTAAAATGAGATAATGAACTTTAGCTGAAAGTGCAGACTTCAGCTGTAAGTTTAACATATTTACATCCAAATCAGGTGAAAATGAAAGAATTATAACAATTTATATTTGTGGTCCCCCCAACTTTAGGGGCTAAAAAGAATTTGGACAAATGAACATAATCCTGAATTACATTTTGAGTTTAAATACTTTGTTGCAAATCCTCTCCAGTCAATGGCTGCCTGAATTCTGGGTCCCATAGACATCACCAGATGCTGGGTTTCTTCCCTGGTGACGCTCTGCCAGGCCAATACCACAGCTGTCTTTAGTTCCTGCTTGTTCTTGGGGCATTTTGCCTTAATTTGTGCCTTCAGCAAGTGAAATGCATGCTCAATTGGATTAAGGTCAGATGATTGACTTGGCCATTGCAGTACATTCCACTTCTTTGCCTTAAAGTCTTGGGTTGCTTTCGCAGTATGCTTCAGATTATTGTCCATCTGTACTGGAATTTGCCATCCAATGGGTTTTGCAGCATTTGGCTGGATCTGAGCAGGGCATGTATGGCTGCCTATGGAACTGGTTCCCTTGTATCAGTGATGTGACTGCTGACAAAAGCAACAAGATACATTCTGAAGTGTTTAGGGCTACATTATTGGCTCAGATATTTAAGAATTTTTTTGGAGGATTGAATACTTTTGCAAGCCACTGTATATATGACCCAGTGTTGCACCTTTCACAGTAAATGCGAACAAGGCTGTCTGAAACAGAAATTGCCTTAAAAAGACGAGACTTACAGTATGTACCTCGTGTATTGGATCCAGGACCGGGTCTTGAAGAGTGTATGCACAAGAGCAGCATCACCTACATACATTTCCCCCCATGTTTACTAGTAATTCATTTTTTGAAATGCATTCCTCTAAAATAGTTATACAAGATAACCTAGTTATTCCCTGCTGGTATTTAGTGGGGACATGGATTACCCCAGAAAACACTGCTGCTACACCAGCTGCTTACTTTTAAACTTTCAGCCACATACTAGACATGTTGTGAAAAGCTTGAGGCGAGGTAAATTGTATTGTGTAAACTTGCAGTTCTCTACAAATACTGTAGCTGCTAAATTTCACAGAACCCCCCCGAGGTAACACAACAGGTTTTTGAAAGAGCCCACCTGGAGCTTTGGAAATGTAATTGCAATGTCTCAAGAAGTGCATATCGCAGGGAAAGTCTTCACGTCTAGGTCAATGGGCTGGTCTGGTTTCAATGCTAAGTGTGCACACATCCAGCGTGAGATGTCTTGCATGAAAGTCCCCCCCCCACCCCCCCCCGAAGCTCTATGTAAATAGAAATAGTATAGAATACATTTTCAAATTACGCGAATGATATCTTTCGCAATCTAAATCGGCCATTTTGTGTTGTCCTATTTTCATAGAGCAGCTTGACATTGTGCTGGCTACTTAAATCTTCACTTTGGAGACATTCTTTATTTCCCCATTCATCTCACCAGTAGCCTGTCGACTTAAATTTCATGCTTTCAATCTCATCTTTCCTTTTAAGCGAACAACATCTATCTTGCCCTTTTACATCTATCTTTGCCCTTCCAGACTTTCTCAACTTCAAGATAATTTCAACTTTCTGGTGTCTGCCTTCAAATAAGTTATTTTCACCTCATGTCTTCTATTGATGTCCCTCAGTTCCTTTCACTTACAAAGCAGGCAATGCAGAGAATGCATAGAACTAACCTCACAGCAATCCCCTTCAAGGTCTCTATTGTCTCCTTTTACTGTCTTTCAAAATGAACACAGTCAGTGAGTCAGCCAATATCTACGTTTCCATACGCTGTGGCGATATCTCCCCTACTAGTCTCGCTGTTCTATTATTCATCCTGCCTAAATTTTTTCTGTTCTCTTTTTTTCAGCATCTTCCTACTCAATGCATTCTGCATCTCATGACTGTCACTGTTCTCTTTTGAGCGGGCTCAGGCTTTCCCTCATTCGCTGGGGCTAAATGACTGGGTTATGGACAGCTGAAAGTAACGGAAGACAAAACTTCGGATGACCTATCCACCTTTTCCTTTACTCAGCCCATTAAGTCTATTCGTCCGGCACTCACAGGATGTTTATCTGTCTCAACATCTACTTTCAACAGAAATCCTGTAATCAGTGATGTTTGTCATACCTGTTGACCCCTTCAGTCTATCTGGGTGCCTTCATTTCTTTACCAACACTTGGGCTTCTGGCTTTGTTTCCTCTGAAGTCAAGTTAGCTAGTGAGATGCTCCAAATAAATAAACAACACTTGACCCATCTGGCATCAAAAACCACGTTGCTATATATTCTGTCTTTGCTATTCAAAATACATGAGCCTGCTGCCCCTCACTTTTCTGAGAGCTCTATCTCCGCAAACTTTAAATCAGGCTTCAAGACGGTCGATCTTAACACCACTCTCCTCTATCATAGAGACGCTTCACACTCCTTTGTCATTCTACTAGATTTATACACTGCCCTCGACAATGACCCATCATATGCTCCTGCTCCGCCCCCTCTCAGGTTATTGGGGCTTTAGGCTCTGCAGAGTCTTGGAACCTGGCAAACCGCACGTACCCGGTAACATGGAGAGGATGTTTCTCCTTTCTGAGATCCAATGGCTACACCCAATTCTGCGTGCCTGGCCCACCACCTCAAGTTTGATATTGACAAGGCGCAGCTGCTCTTCTGGAGAAAGCCATGTCTCTCTCGAAGATCTCTTCTTAACACTTGACAAACGCAGTGTCCTCCCGGAGTTCAAAGATCATTTGTA
This sequence comes from Umbra pygmaea, assembly GCA_016801145.1. Classification (NCBI taxonomy): domain Eukaryota; kingdom Metazoa; phylum Chordata; class Actinopteri; order Esociformes; family Umbridae; genus Umbra; species Umbra pygmaea. The sequence goes on from JACXGM010014259.1 coordinate 6,253, forward strand.
TGAGTTACTTTGACTTTGCCTCACAAAGGAAGCCCCGGAGGTCCTAATCCAGGCCACTTGTCATCTCCTGTCTGGTCAACTTTAACTCTCTTGGTATGGCTGCCTGCTTCTCCCATTACATTTCCACAACTTCAGCAGAATCCTAAAGCCTGTGTGGTGAGCAGTCTTCCCAAATTATTACCATGTTGCTTGCTCTTCTTCACTTTGCACCAGTTTTTATTTTCACTTGAAGATAGCCTCTCATACAAGACCATGGTGCTTGTCTTCACTTAAGTGGGACTGACCTTCCCTTACTTCAGACAATGTTTAAATTCCATATCTCTACCCAAGGTATTTGTTCTGCCCTGCCTGGTCTCTTGGCCGTCTCTCCCCTAGAGGACATTTCTTATTCAGCCCTGTCATAGCACCTCTTTCCTGACTTCATATAGAAGATGGGACAGAGGAGTGTATGCCCATTTGCCAAAAACCTCTGAAAACCTATATTTTTAAAGCATGTCTAAAATATTTTGCTTTTCAAAAAAGAAACTGCTAAATGACAAATGTAAATGATTTAGTCAAGTTTTGTTTTGGGGCTTTGTTTGATTTTACTGTTGGAACTTATCTTCCCCTTACAGAGGGCGTGAGGGTCATCACAGAAGCGTTGGTAAAAAATGTGAACTACACAGATGGCAAATTGGAGATCAAACTAAAGGACGGTCGCATTGTGAAGACGGACCATATAGTTGCAGCTGTTGGACTGGAGCCCAGTGTAGAACTGGCCAAGTCGGCAGGTCTGGAAGTAGACTCTGACTTTGGGGGCTATCGGGTCAACGCAGAACTGCAGGCCAGATCCAATATATGGGTGGTAAGTAGAAATGCAACTGGTTCTCTTAGGATGTAATGTCAGTAGGTTTCAGTTGTCAGCATATAAAAGCTCCTCATTTTAAAGAGTGATTACAAGAAAATACTGATATAACCTGATATACCAGACATTGCGGGCCACCCTTGTAAGCCGTAGTGCCCTCTGTTTACAGGCAGGTGATGCAGCTTGCTTCTATGACATCAGACTGGGCCGCAGACGAGTGGAGCACCACGACCATGCAGTTGTGAGCGGCAGGCTAGCCGGAGAGAACATGACGGGAGCCAACAAGCCCTACTGGCATCAGTCAATGTTTTGGTACAAGTCCTCTTCAATTTTGTTGTCATTAGTCAGCTGAAGGTTTTACATACTGATTGAACACTCACCTAAAGGATTATTAGGAACACCATACTAATTCTGTGTTTGACCCCCTTTCGCCTTCAAAACTGCCTTAATTCTACGTGGCATTGATTCAACAAGGTGCTGAAAGCAGTCTTTAGAAAAGTTGGCCCATATTGATAGGATAGCATCTTGCAGTTGGAGATTTGTGGGATGCACATCCAGGGCATGAAGCTCCCGTTCCACCACATCCCAAAGATGCTCTATTGGGTTGAGATCTGGTGACTGTGGGGGCCATTTTAGTACAGTGAACTATTTGTCATGTTCAAGAAACAGTTTTGAAATGAATCGAGCTTTGTGACATGGTGCATTATCCTGCTGGAAGTAGCCGTCAGAGTATGGGTACATGGTGGCCATAAAGGGATGGACATGGTCAGAAATAATGCTCAGGTAAGCCGTGGCATTTAAACAATGCCCAATTGGCACTAAGGGGCCTAAAGTGTGCCAAGAAAACATCCCCCAAACCATTACACCACCACCACCAGCCTGCACAGTGGTAACAAGGCACGATGGATCCATGTTCTCATTCTGTTTACCCCAAATTCTGACTCTACCGTCTGAATATCTCAACAGAAATCGAGACTCATCAGACCAGGCAACATTTTTCCAGTCTTCAACTGTCCAATTTTGGTGAGCTCTTGCAAATTGTAGCCTCTTTTTCCTATTTGTAGTGGAGATGAGTCGTACCCGGTGGGGTCTTCTGCTGTTGTAGCCCATTCGCCTCAAGGTTGTGCGTGTTTTGGCTTCACAAATGCTTTGCTGCGTACCTCGGTTGTAACGAGTGGTTATTTCAGTCAAAGTTGCCCTTCTATCAGCTTGAAGCAGTCGGCCCATTCTCCTCTGACCTCTAGCATCAACAAGGCATTTTTGCCCACAGGTCTGCCGCATACTGGCCGTTTTTCCCTTTTCACATGATTCTTAGTAAACCCTAGAAAATCCCAGTAACTGAGCAGATTGTGAAATACTCAGACCGGCCCGTCTGGCACCAACAACCATGCCATGCTCAAAATTGCTTAAATCACCTTTCTTTCCCATTCTGACGTTCAGTTTGGAGTTAGGAGATTGTCTTGAACAGGACCACACCCCTAAAAGCATTGAAGCAACTGCCATGTGATTGGTTGAGTAGATAATTGCATTAAGGAGAAATTGAACGGGTGTTCATAATAATCCTTTAGGTGAGTGTATATATACCTTGAAATTGGAAGTCGTGCTTTCATTATATCAAAATGTCCATGTTGCATTGTCCCGCACAGGAGTGACCTTGGACCTGATGTAGGCTATGAAGCCATTGGAATAGTAGACAGCAGCCTTCCTACTGTTGGAGTATTTGCCAAAGCCACTGCCAAGGACACACCCAAAGCTGCAACAGAGAAATCAGGCATGACCTTACACAATGTACTGATTTACAGCCAATCATATTCTACAGAGTGACCTCTGAATTTTAATTACCTACCGCTCCAAACAAAAATGCATAGGAATACAAACTGTGGCTCGTGTTGTAGGTACTGGAATCCGTTCTGAGAGTGAGACAGAGGGGACAGCCAGTAGTACCGTAGCCTCCACTCCTCCACCCTCTCCAGAACCTCAGCAGAAGGACGACTATGGGAAAGGGGTGATTTTCTATCTACGTGACAAAGTGGTGGTGGGCATTATCTTGTGGAATGTGTTCAACAGAATGCCCATCGCAAGAAAGGTGAGAACAACACAAATGTTGGAGAATTACATCTATATCCTGTTTGCTTCAAATCCCGAGGGTCGCTAATGTTCAAAGCAAAGTTAAATATAGACTGATTTGCGTTGCATTCTTGTCTCTACAGATCATCAAAGATGGAGAGGAACATGCAGATCTAAATGAAGTGGCTAAGCTGTTCAACATTCACCAGGACTGAGTCTTCTCTACTTGGGGGAGGTTGAGCCTATGCCCGGAGACATGCACTGTCACTTCTCATAAAGGCATTGAACTTTCCCAGTCATTGCCTGGCTTGGCAGATCCTTCTATGATGGTGCACTTGAAAAGAGATTGGAGACCCTCTGGACACATCTACTATGTTCATGTACATTTCCCGTCGCTGGAACATTTTCTTGTTTGTGATTTCAATTACATGCATCTGGTTTCATCTTTTTTATATTTAAGACTGTATGTAGAAATATTCATCTTGTCTTTCTGTTGTATGAATGATGCCCCGATGTCTCCAGATCTGATCATGTTCATTTTGTAATTAAAGTGATATTGTCCATCCCAGCAATACAGGTGACGGTGTTACATTCTGGTACCTGGATGTTGTTTTTCATTGTAATCTATGTAGCTTATGGTAAAAGGCTGCAATAAAAATATTTTTCAATCGAAATAGTCCTACTCTTTGCATTATTATGTCATGTTGTGACCACTTAAGCGTGCAGCTTCTGATAAAATGCTAGCGCTTTAGTCCCTTGACACAAGTTCTTTTTATCACATGGTTTCACATTGTTGAAATCTCTCAAACTCAAATATGGAATCTATTATGCAGAGGCTAAGCTGTTCTACAACATTTCAGCCATCCCAACAAACTTGCCTGCACGGCTCCCACTGTCCCACATAGACTTCTCCTGCCCTGTGAGATGTTTCGGTACCGTGTCTGTCCTTTGAGTGGATAGGAAAAGGTAACTTCTGCACAGAGGGCACCTAACGTGTGTGGGCCACAGCATCCAGAACCACTCACTGGGAAGCTACAGTATGCTCTCTGCAGACTAACATCGCGCTCTAAAGAAGGCTGCCTCATTTAAATGACTGTTGCCCTACTTAAATGCTTTTACATGCAGAATACTTACTGTGAGATATAAAAATAAATAGCCCCCATCTGCTGACACACTTTGGCTCTTAAACGCCTCCCTGTGGGAAGTCGGGAAAGGTCTTGCAGATGTGAGGGGAAAGGTCTTGCACCACGTGAGGAACAGCTAGCATCCCTGTCGCCTAAAGGTAGTAGTAGGCATGTTTACTATTTGAAATAGTCGTGTAAAAAGTATTGCCTTCTAATGTCTGACGTTTACCATTTTCCTACATTATGTTTTGGAATGTATACAGGTGTTCAGAGAGAAGTTATTAACCTTTCTATACATCATGGAGGGACAACTCAGATAAACATTAAGCTATTTACCTCTTATCCAGATTGACAGTCACAATTGGGGCAGGTCAGTTGCTTTTTACCTTATCGTCTCTGGGATTTGAACCAGCAACCTTTCAGTTACTGACAAAACAATAAAAAAATGCAAAAGAAAAACAGTATCATAATAAACGTGGCAAATGTTTTTCTCTTACAACCTTTTAAATTGTACTCCTCTAAAGTACATTCCCACCATCACAACGTTTTGCACTTTATTTTACTGCCAAGAGCATTCTTTTCATGATTGACCATTTTAGTACGGTAATTGGGTAGGTATCTGTAAATATATATTTTGGGAATGTACACTATGTCAAGATTCTCTGTTAGGATTGATTTTCATTTGTGGGGGAAAAACGGACTCATTCTATAGAAAATGTGTTATCTGCTTATTAAAGTCGAAAGCATCACACAATGTGGAGCCAAAAACGCACTAGAAAGAAGACTTAAACTGCTGCTGTCTCTTTAAATATTCCTGATGTAATTCCTGGAGCATGCATGTGGTTATGAAAAAAAAGAGCTGGAGCTTGTACTGTAGTCTTCCACACAGAGAAACTTCCTCAAAGCTTGAATTATAGACAAGCATCATCTCACACCTACTGTGAGTCGGAGGCTGCAAGGGCTCCAAAAGGATTTTTCTGGATATTGGAGTAACACCATGGTTATGTTTTTAGGTTCAGTGACTCTTCACTGAGTTATACTTCTCTTAATACTTCATCCATTTGTATTTCATGTACAGAGCTGTAAGCAGAGAATGCTTTCATTAGTCCTATGGATGGTATTGCTCTCAGCTGTCTGCTTTCACCAAAGCAGGTAAGACTCATTCAATCATTTTCTTGTTGTTGTGGTTACATAAGCCTTTAGGTCAATATGGGTAGACATTTGTTCTAGATTGATTAAAACTAGGATGAGACTATGAATATTTATATTCATTAGGAAATGTAAATACCGGTATGTAGATTCATTCTGAAACGTAAACGTGAAAACAACTAAAGAAATAAAAATCTGACAGGTTTGAAGTAAACAGTGACATTTTGTTAAAAGTTTTGGTGCATATAAATGAAATTAACTTAAATTCTGTTAGTTTTGAAACATGTGTACTGTGTAGCTATTTCTTCAAATGTATGTAAATCTATATTATATATAAAACATTTGTAAAAAATAAAATAATTATGTACAGACTCTGTATTTGCGCTTTATTCTAACACGTCTGACATACAGCTGTGAAAACAATTAAGAGACCACTGCACAATCATTAGTATCTCTGGTTTTACTATTGATAATTGTGTGTTTGGATAACTTTTAATTGTTGTTTTATTCCATAAACTACTGAGGACATTTCTTTTAAATTCTAAATAAAAATATTTCATTCATAATATTTATTTGCAGAAAACGACAACTGGTCAAAATAACAAAAGAATATGTGTCGTCAGACCTTGAGTAATATAAAGAATGTAGTTAAAAATCACAATACTAAATGTGTTAACTTAGGAAGAGTTCAGAAATCAATACTTGGTGAAATAATAATAATTGTATTAAATTAATAATTTTCTTTCATGCATCTTGGCTGGCTCTCCACAAGTCTTTCACATTGATGTTCGGTGACTTCATGCCACTGCTGGTGCAAAAAATCCAAGCAGATTTGTTTGATGGCTTGTGACCATCCATCTTCCTCTTGATCACATTCCAGAGCTTTTCAATTGGGTTGATTTAACAAATCTGCAGAAGTCTCTTATTGTTTTTCCAGAGCTGCATTTATCCCTTCAAATTCTGCAGACTTTTGTCCTGTGTTAAATATTAATTCATACAACAACTACATTGAATTTAACACTTCAAATATATTCTGTGGTTAGTGTAATGCATTGGGACTAGTGTGTAGACACCCTACACTCAACAATATATGGTCTTTGCAATAAATAGTTAAGATGGCCAGTGCCTTTTGAATGTCAATGTTACATAAAACCACTGACTTTGCATACTATTAATTAAAAACAAATTGATTAATTACAAACACATTTTCTACTTAAGTAGTTAATTACAAACAAATAGCAATTACAAAGACCAATCTGTATATTACCTTGACAATCCTCATTTCTTTAGAGAAGAACTACATTGTAACACCTTCATCTGCATGAAGATAATCAAAGACAGAACTGTTGCCATTCTTCTGATAGTGTCCTCCTCTCCCCCTGTGGCAGGCCTGGGTCTTGTAAGGAGATTAAACTACCTGGCAGAGTTGGAAAGGCCCCTTCCCCATCTGACTTTCTGGATAAACTTATGGGAAAAACATCTGGGTATGATGCCCGCATTAGACCCAACTTCAAAGGTATAACAGCAAACAAAATAACACAGTACACCAGTGCACATATTAATACATATTACAGTAACACTATTGTAATATATACATCTTTTTTATACAGGCTTTTTATAATATGTTTTATCAAATTTTTACTGCCCTGTATCTGTATATGCGGCTTGTTTGTTGTGATTTGTCTTATGTATATTGCTTGTGAGGTGACTTTGAGTGTTATGAAAGGCGTCATTAAATAAAATGCATTATTATTATTATTATTACTGTGTTCTAATAACACCTAGTTATTTACATGTGTTTTGATATTGAAACATTCATTCACCAGGGTGGTGTTAAATTGATCAGAAATGATAGTCAAAACATGATTAATTATAAATTAGATAAAGGATTCATCATCACTGTTAAAAAAATCATTGTATGTAATTTTCCAACAGGGATAGACATTTGCAACATTGATAATGTTTGGGACATAAATTTCTAAGTCATGTAATGACTTGGTGAACTTCGATCTAAACATGAACCTTCACAGTAATACACAGTAATACATACAGCAATACACATTACAGTACACTACAACACAAGTGGGTGTAGTACAGTGGTTTAACAGAATATATATAACACAGAATGTGACCAAAGTAATAACGATTTACATTTTTATTCTATAGATATTATTATTATTATTATTATTATTATTATTATTATTACTGTACTTCAAAATCAGAATTACTCACAGCGGTTTTGGTTAGAAACGTGTCCTTTTGCATGCATGTTAACCCACAGACCTAGTTCAGTCTGTTTATTCACAGCCAGTGAAGCTAGCCGATTCCCTCTGACATACTTCCTCAGCTTGTCTCAGCGGTCCCATCTCATCATATATATTTCATATGCTCCACATCACAAGATGCCATTGCATTTTGGGTAACTCCCTGCTGATCATCTATAAATACACTAATGTAACTAAAGTAGAATTAATAAATTATACCCTCTTAGGAAATAAGATTGTGAAATATTTAGGATGTCAGTAGTTGATAGAGGCAATATACTAATGGGACCCTATTGGAAATGACAACTCCATTTTATCCTTGCTATTTGTGATATTGAATTTTAATACAAAACATTGTGCCACAAAATGAATGTAAGAAAGCTATTATTTCATTCCGCGCTGGTGAGCATTGCATTCCTCATGTCATGACAAAGTAATGTAGATATCAGTTTTTATCTGTCAGACACACTGCGTCTCTTCCTAGGAAACAAACATACATATGAATGAACATTTATAAGTAATGCTGCCTTGTATCAGAGCATCACAGCATGCAGTGAAACCTAATTTGCATCTATGTTACAAATGAATGGCTAAAATTGTCATGGATGATTTTTTTTCAGGTCCTCCAGTGAACGTCACCATTAACATCTTCATTAACAGCTTCGGCTCTGTCACAGAAACCACTATGGTAAGGGTATTTTCTCTAGTGTCATCCACTTTTCATCCAATCAGTGGCTGTTCACTCCTTAAATGTTTCTTTCATATTATAAATTAAAAAGGATTATCGGCTCAACGTGTTTCTACGTCAGCAATGGAATGACCCGCGACTGGCCTATAAGGAGTACCCTGATGATTCTCTGGACCTGGATCCTTCCATGTTGGACTCCATCTGGAAACCAGACCTTTTCTTTGCAAACGAAAAGGGGGCAAACTTTCATGAGGTCACTACAGACAACAAACTGCTACGTATATTCCAGAATGGAAATGTCCTGTACAGTATCAGGTGACAAATGCCTATTATGTTGGTAGATAACATTTATTATTTAACATAATACCTAACATAACATCAATAGATAGAACAAAACATCCTTGTAATCTTTAAAAACTTGATTTAAAAGCCACGGGTAATGTTAGTGTACACAGCTCTCTATTCCTTTCTCCCATTCCCCCTCTCTGTGTGCTTCTGTGAGCCAGGTTAACTTTGATTCTATCCTGTCCCATGGATTTGATGAACTTTCCCATGGATATTCAGACATGCTCTATGCAGCTAGAAAGCTGTGAGTTTCAATTTCCGTATTTTTTATTTGTTTATACCTTTTACATTATTTGCACCTATTGTAGCTGGTTTCACTCCATAATGCATTTTTCTTTACATTTGTCAAGACAGGCTTCTGCTGTTGACAACGTCATAAATAAACACATCTCTCTTGGCTACCTAACACTTTGCTCTTACTGCTCTGTACAGTTGGCTACACAATGAATGACCTGTGTTTCCAGTGGCTAGACATTGGTCCTGTCCAGGTTGCAGATGACCTGATGCTCCCTCAGTTTGTGTTAAAAGAGGAGAAAGACTTGGGTTACTGCACCAAGCACTACAACACAGGTAAATTCTGGTAGATTATCTCAATGGGATGTTAATACCACGCTTCAGATAATGACAAGGCCTAATCTCTTAATCTCTAAATATCTGGCATCTGCCGGCAGGTAAATTTGCATGCATCGAGGTCAAGTTCCACCTGGAGAGACAGATGGGTTACTACCTGATCCAGATGTACATTCCCAGTCTGTTAACTGTCATCCTCTCCTGGGTCTCCTTCTGGATCAACATGGATGCTGCCCCAGCTAGAGTAGGCCTTGGTATCACTACGGTTCTCACCATGACAACCCAAAGCTCTGGGTCCAGGGCATCTCTGCCTAAGGTCAGGGAGCAATATATTCATATAATACAGACAATCATAACTAATGCTTTAATTGACGTCTATTCTATACTGAACAAAAATATAAATGCAACACTTGTTTTTGCCCACCGTTTATCATGAGCTGAACTCAAAGATCTATATTTTACACAAATGTGTCTAAATTTGTGTTATTGAGCACTTCTCCTTTGCCGAGATAATCCATCCACTTCACAGGTGTGGCATATCAAGATGCTGATTAGACAGCATGATTATTGCACAGGTGTGCCTTAGGCAGGCCACAATAATAGGCCACTCTAAAATGTGCAATTTCATCACACAGCACCATGCCACAGATGTCGCAAGTTTTGAGGGAACAAAACTGACAACTCCCACACAGTTATTTAAAGCCACAACAGGTGGATTCAGCACCACGGCCAGCTCCGTAGCCTAAGGAATCACAAAAAATTCAGTAGTCTGTGGAGCTGACCGTGGTGCTGAATCCACCTGTTGTGGCTTTAAATGACTGCATGCGAGTTGTGAGGTTCGCTCCCTCAAAACTTGTGACATCTATGGCAAAGTGTTCAGTTTATATATATATACAGTGTAAGAGCACTATTGTATTTTTTACGTATATTTGGAAGTTGTGATTCTAATACTTATTTATTAATTTTGTTGGTTGTGTAGGTATCTTATGTAAAAGCTATCGATATTTGGATGGCTGTGTGTCTTCTGTTTGTCTTTGCTGCACTACTGGAGTATGCAGCAGTAAACTTCGTCTCACGACAGCACAAAGAGTTCTTCCGATTGAGGAAGAGGATCAAAGAACAACAAAGGCAGAGAACTGTGAGTACAAGCCCATGTGCAGCCCACCCCCTCAGGCAGCTGTCACCTGCTATTCCCCTCTATGCCCAGTTATGCAGCAGCTGCACAGTTCAGCTGGCTGTCGTATCTAATGGTAGGAGATCCACAAACCCACTGACCTGTGCTTAATTCAAGTCCTTTTGTTCCTTCTTCTGGCTATAAGTGCTTTGCTCAACAATGTGGTTTGTTGTTTCTGTTTAGATCTACAATGATGCAAATAATGATACAACATATGAAAGCAAACAGGTTATGCAAAAGATGAGGCAATTGTAAACATATCCTACCCAACGAATGATGCAGCCAAGCAATTCCCAATCTGTAAGACAAGAGTCATAATTCACAGAGAAATTGTCAATATCGGACCATTTGTGTGCAATGGCGTTTGGTAGTAATTTTAATTCCTCGGTATGTGTGCCAAATTTGATAACTTAAACAGATGAAGAGATATAAACATATTGTATATTGTGGGACCAAGTTTTGAAACCTTCTTGTAGGGCCCCACTAAGAGAAGTGTAATTTGCAAGCGCTGTCTGTGTTTATGGGTTAGTAATCAAATTGGGTTGCCTTGTTGCACTCTAGAGTATACTTGTGGTATCTTGGGTGCCTGTGAACTCAAGTCCAGAAATCCTGTGACTAGTGATGGGCATTTGAGGCTTCATTACTGTTCTTTAAGCAGCAGGATCAAACTGTCAACACAAACTCAAAATTTACTTTGAAAAATAAATGCCGTCACTAATATTTAACACATTGCAATGCATTTCAGAATATTTAATGATGGGCATTCAAGACTTAATTTCATTTCTTCTAGCAGCAATATATTGTGCTGGCAGCAGTTAAATATTTTATTTCAAAATCAAAGTATTTTTTGAAATGCATGGCAAGTTTTCAAACATCAGTGACAGCTTTTATTTTCCATCCATCCATCCATCCATCCATCCATCCTCATCCGCTTATCCGAGATCGGGTCGCGGGGGCAGCAGCTCCAGCAGGGGACCCCAAACTTCCTTATCCCGAGCCACATTAACTAGCTCTGACTGGGGGATCCCGAGGCGTTCCCAGGCCAGGATAGAGATATAATCCCGCCACCTAGTCCTGGGTCTTCCCCGAGGCCTTCTCCCAGCTGGACGTGCCTGGAACACCTCCCTAGGGAGGCGCCCAGGGGGCATCCTTACCAGATGCCCAAACCACCTCAACTGGCTCCTTTCGACGCAAAGGAGCAGTGACTCTTATCTGAGATCCTCACGGATTACTGAGCTTCTCACCCTATCTCTAAGGGAGACGCCCACCACCCTCCTGACAAAACCCATTTCGGCCGCTTGTACCCTGGATCTCGTTCTTTCGGTCATGACCCAGCCTTCATGACCATAGGTGAGGGTAGGAACAAAAACTGCCCGGTAGATCGAGAGCTTTGCCTTCTGGCTCAGCTCTCTTTTCATCACAACGGTGCGATATATTGAATGTAATACTGCACCCACTGCGCCGATTCTCCGACCAATCTCCCGCTCCATTGTCCCCTCACTCGCGAACAAGACCCCAAGGTATTTGAACTCCTTCACTTGGGGTAAGGACTCATTCCCTACCTGGAGTAGGCACTCCACCGGTTTCCTGCTGAGAACCATGGCCTCAGATTTAGAGGTGCTGATCCTCATCCCAGCCGCTTCACACTCGGCTGCGAACTGATCCAGTGAGTGCTGAAGGTCACAGGCCGATGATGCCATCAGGACCACATCATCTGCAAAAAGCAGTGATGAGATCCTTAGCCCACTGAACTGCAACCCATCCCAACCCTGACTACGCCTCGATATCCTGTCCATAAATACTACAAACAGGATTGGTGACAAAGCGCAGCCCTGGCAGAGACCAACCCTCACCGGAAACGAGACCGACTTCCTGCCGAGAACGCGGACACAGCTCTCGCTTTGGTCATACAGAGATTGGATGGCCCTAAGAAGGGACCCCCTCACCCCATACTCCCACATCACCTCCCACAGTATCTCCCGGGGGACCCGGTCATAAGCCTTCTCCAGATCCACAAAACACTTTTTGGCTTTTATTTTATTTTGCAAAGTCAATTCTGTGTTTGTGTTGACAGCTTGATCCCGCTGCTTGAAGAACAGTAATGAAGCCTTGAATGCCCATCACTACTTGTTGCCTTCTAGCAATTAAGGATTAATGTAAGGATGCTGGTAATCAAACTAACTGGAAAGAATCAGAACTGCATTGTTTGTAAGACACATATCTCAAAATTGACTGTCTTGCGATGAAGTAGATCTTCTTTTTTTAATAATCATTTGATATGAATTGGGGAGAAGAATGAGATAATAAAGAAAAGATATATACAGTTAGGACCATAAATATTTTGACACTATGTCATCAGTTATCAACATGAACATGAGCTGAAGGTGCAGAAGCTAAGAGTATTTACATCCAAATCGGATGAATGATGTAGGAATAAGAGCACTTTTTATACGTGGCCGGGCCCAAATGTAGAATTTGGAGAAACAAACATAATCATGAATTAAATTGTGAGTTTTAATACTTGGTTGCAAATCCTTTGCAGTTATTATCTGCCTGAAGTCTGGAACCCATAGACATCACCAGATGCTGGGTGTCTTCCCTAGTGATGCTCTGCTAGGCCTTTTCTACAGCTGTCTTCAGTTCCTGCTTGTCCCTGGGGCGGTTTGCCTTCGGCAAGTGAAATGTATGCTCAATTGGATTCAGGTCAGGTGGTTGACATGGCCAATCCAGAACAGTCCACTTCTTTGCCTTAAAGTCTTGAGTTGCTTTCTCAGTAATGCTTCGGGTCATTGCCCATCTGCACTGTGAAGCGCCATGTAATGAGCGTTGCAGCATTTGGCTGAATGTGAGCAGAAAACCTAGCTGTAAACACTTGAGGATTCATCCTGATGCATTCAGCAGTCACATCATCAACAAATACAAGGGAAGCAGTTTCTTTGGCAGCCATGCATGCCCATGCCATGCCATACCACTACCTCTACCATACTTTACAGATCAGGGTCCTCATTTATAAAACTTTGCGGTGGATTTGCGTCAGAAGTGGCGTACGGACAAAATATAGGATGTGCGTATGCAAAGAAATATTCAGATTTATAAAACCGTGCGCACGCACGTCCTACGCCGTTTTCCCTTTATAAATCACAATTAACTCTAAATGTGGCGCAGCTTTTGTGGCTGCATGTCACGCCTATAATTGACCATAAATAGTCAGTGAAACGCCCCAAAATTAATATTAATTGATTGAGAAATCATGGCAAACAGTGAGAGGAAAACAAAGAAAAGAAACTTCACTCAATGTGAAGTAGAAAATATTGTTGGCGAGGTGGAAAAGAGGAGGAACATTTTGTTTGAAGGGCAAAGTGTGCCTATTACCAATGCCGAAAAGGCGTTGGAGTGGCAAAAGGTTGCAGACGCTGTAAGAAAGTCGGACCGTGGGCCAAATAAAAAGTGGTCAGATATCATTCAAATGAAGCATCTGGCGCTTCATTGCGAAAGTGTGTCTGCCACGGGTGGGGGAAAATTGGTTACATTACAGCAACATGTGCATCACAAATTATTTGGACATTGATCGAATGAAAATGCTTTCGATTAATGAAATCATTTAAATTCTCATTTGGTGTCCTTATTATGGCAACATGAGTGCAGTGAATAGCACCGATTACATTTGGGAAACCGGACAAAGCTGCAAATTGCGCTTTTTGTTTGCCTGTTCACCCGCAGTGTAAGGAAACTTTATGTAATCATGCAACACACCAATTACACCTATTAACACGTCTGGCATAACCCGGCTAAGGGTTGGCTGTGAAATCCCAGACCTGTCAGCCAATTCCCTCTGGAAAGTGCCTGTCGCCAGGAATCCGAGTGTTGTAAGGACTTGAAGTGGGACTGGCACGGCGTGGTTTCTCCGAGTGCTCCTCTGTAACGCTGGGCCCAATAGAGCACAGAGGTCCAACAGGACGTCCCGAGGAAATCGGAACCGGCTCATAAGCCACTCGTCCTCGTTTGCCAGCAAGTTTTCTTGCTGTCTGACAATGCGTTCCCTCCGAATCCTTCCATTTGCCACATCTTCTAACAGCGCAAGATCAGCCATTGTGCGTCATTACGCATTGGGTTGGCATCATGGCTTTTTATGACCATGCAGGTGATTTTATCTGATCAGCTACAGATGTCGGTATTCATGTAATTGTAAATGGAATTATGCGCAATTGGAATTAATTCCAGCTTTCAAAATGGTTAAGACATCCGTCACGATAAAACAATTGATGGATGGAAATGAAACCGACTAACGGCATATAGCCTGCATGAACACCATGATTCCGTAGTTGATGACATTTATGAACACAACTTTCCCCAGTTGGTCAATGAAGACATCTATCTAATCTAATGTATGTCTGCTCCGCCAGACGCACGCATCGACAAGGATATGTTTTAAACATTATTTTGTTTACCGTATTATTTATGAGGATGAATTACATAACATGGCAATATAATTACAGAACATGTTTGAGTGTTCTTTTTGCAAATATGTCTTCGTTTGCATTTAAGTTGGCTACAATCTTGTTTTATTTAATTCGTATTCCACCACAGGCTGTTGATTGTAAGAATGGCTTTGTGAAATGTTCTGGGCCCGGTTCCCCGATAACGTTCATCCTTAGTGTGCTAAGAAGACTCAAAAATATATATCTTACCGAAGTTGTTTATGTTCCTAAGTGTGTTCCCCAAAGTGTCCCTTAGGAAGCTTCTTAACGCGCTGCCTCTTAAGTTCGACGTTACAAAGGCGCTGTCCCAAGGGAAGGTGCTGAATTAGTTGTCATCGATTGCTCAGGAATCGATTTTTCACTTCACGAAAAGGTGCATTATGTGTTAAGAAAGACAACACGTTCTATGTAAATGAAACATTCCTCAAATTATTCCAGTAACATTTATTTTAGCATAGTTTAAGTTATCAGTAAAATATAGACTTATTATTTCAATTATCAAATTGTCAGTAATGTGTTCATACGATATGTTGTGACTGGTAGACGAACCGGGTATCCCTCGCTAATCATTCACCCTCCTCTCCCGTTGTGACACTTGTCCCGCTTCTTGACGTGAGTTTAACGACTTCTAAAAATGATGTAATACACTTTTATATAAATGTTAAGGTACTTTACAATCAGAATTGGTTGGCAAGCAGCTTCAGTTACTTCTGATTAATGTGGTTTTGATTGCCATTGGTTAATGTTTACAATAAAAAGCAAACTATCTACAATAAACAGAGAAAGAGAGTTAGATAGAGAATAGGGTGGGGAAGCAACGTAAAAAAAGGGCACCAAGCTTCTCGTCAGAGGAACTTGAAGTTTTGCTGGACGAGGTGAGCTTGCACAAGGTGACACGGTTTTCCAGCTTTCGGAATAACTTGTGAAACAGCAACAAAAAGAGCTATGGAGCGACATAGCAAGGCTGCCTCCGGATCAGGCACACCGAGGTCCTGGCAGGACGTCAGGAAAAATCTCAAAAGGGCTTAAGTTTTGTCTAATAAAACAATTGACATGGACTAAACGGCTCTGCGGCCGGCGCCGTCTTTGATTCACTACAAGGACACGTTGGATCGCTGCCATAGTTGGTCGCTTACTGGACACCACCATGCTTACCCATTTATAGATCTTAGCCATTTAGAGCCAAATTGTTTGCCAGACTTTAATTATCAAAAGTGATTGCCAATTTAAACGCTTTAATGACATTACGAAATAGCCTTGGCTAATTACCACATATTAGTTCTGATACCAAATAAAGTCAATTTC